>JAIQCU010000177.1:0-79103 GCA_022114935.1 Leptestheria dahalacensis | reverse complement strand
TGAGTCGATCGCCATTGAAAAGAGCGTCAAAAGTTGAGTCGACTCATATGTGACTCATAAGTACGCATTTGACTGGTACGCAGTTGAAAAGGGCGCGAAACGTCTGATCGACTCATGTGCGGCACATGGCGGGGCGAGATGGTGGGGCGAGTTGGTGGGGGCGAGTTGGCAAGGGCGAGTTGGTGAGGGCGAGTTGGCTAGGGCGAGTTGGCTAGGGCGAGTTGGCAAGGGCGAGTTGGCAAGGGCGAGTTGGTGAGGGCGAGTTGGTGGGGCGAGATGGCGGGTTGACTCGCCCGCAGTGGAAAAGAGGGTGAAGCATGCCCGGACTTGTTTGGCTCCCATGTTAAGAGATAGGACAACGATTTAACATAGAAACAGATAGGGAATTTGGAAAAACGGTGGGGAGAAAAACGGGGGAAAAAAAAAGATAAAAAAAAAAACATGAAGTGGAAAAAAGTGAACAATATGTCTCCATGCTGTTAAGCAATGGAGACAAACATACAGATACATTTCTATTTCAACTACAAGTGTGAGAAGTCTATTATTTCCATGAAAGATTCCATTCACAATCATGTTTTTATTACACGCTTTTTAATTAACTCGTAATCGTGTCTTTCAACGCCTACCTGCACATTCGGCTACTTAAATACACCTATCGCGTCTAATTATCTACTGGCCCAACTATCTATATATCCATTTATATATCCATTAATCAAATCATCCACCACCTATCTATCTTACAAGCCTATGGATCTATAAATGCGATGCCTGGCTAGATACATGTCGACTTAAATATATATCTACCCATCTATCTGTTTATTTATTTATATATCTATCTTTCTGTCTCTCTGTCTATCTGTGTATCTATCTGTCTATCTGTCTAGCTGTCTAGCTGCCTACCTATCTATCTATCTATCTGTCTATCTATCTATCAATCAGTCTATCTGTCTAGCTGCCTATCTATCTATCTATCAGTCTAGCTGCCTATCTATCTATCAATCTATCTCTCTATCTATCTATCTATCTATCTATCTATCTATCTATCTATCTATCTATCTAACTATCTATCTCTCTAACTATCTATCTATCTATCTATCTACCTACATCTATCTATATATCAAGTCAACCATTATATACCTACCTGTCTATTAAACTTGCCTAACCAACTCATCTATTTATTTACCTAACCTACTAACCCTAACAGTACCTAATACCTTCAATGCCTTCACCTAATACTATATCCCTATACCAATCTATCCATCTATCTATTTTAATGAAGCTACACATTTCAATTATACCTTACTTCAGCTGTTTTTCCATCCTTGTTTCATTTTAATTACACATTTACACTTGCTTCATTCTGCTGCGATGGGAAGAATAATTGCCCGAGAATGGCATGTCTTTATATTTTTTTTTGTATAATTCCTTCTTGCAGCTATTTTTTGTTCCCCTTTCCTCTCGGCTAAAAAAGGTCGTTTAGTTGGAAACACAGCGTCGGTTTTCCTCTGGAGAAATCTCGGGGGCCTTGTTTAAAAGCCCTGCACAGTAAAACATCACTTGCTGCCTTTCTCAAAGTGTTTATTCGCTCTCCTCTCTTCTTCATATCACCGAGAGCGAGAGAGAGGGAAAGAGAAGCCAGCGCAATATCTTCCATCTTTATGGACATACACTAGCTTCTTCGCAGCTCGGTATAATACAGACTACCAGCTATATGTTCCTAACAAACGTCTAGCCTGGTAGATAGATAGATAGATAGATAGATAGATATAAGTAGATAAGCTTTTTAGGAATGGTAAACTGGAGCGATGTACGATACCTGGCTGACAGAAGCATCGATAACCGTGCGGTTGGTCGACGCAGATTCCATGGAGACAGGGCGAGGAGTCGCATCCGGTTAATTCCTCCTCGCAGTAGAGTCCGACGAATCCGGATACGCAGCTGCAGTGCGGGCGACCGTCGCGGGCGATGACGCACGTCCCTCCGTTGCGGCAGCTCATCGAGTCGCACGCGTTGATCCGCTTCTCGCAGAACTTACCGTCGTAACCTTTTTAGAACACACAAAGCAATAATAGTTGCGATAATCATCATGATATCCGTTCGTTGGTTACTTCTAACTTAGTTAAGTTGATTCCGTCTATATTCCGGTTGTTTGTTTATACATTCCGGATAGAAATTCAAGAGTTACAGTTTTACCTGGCATACAAAGACACTGGAATTCTTCTTCCTCCTTATTCTGCGGCGATTTGATGCAGACGCCCTCGTTTTGGCACGGGTTGTAAGTGCACATGTTGGCCGGGCCGCAGATTTCGTTACTGTTGGCTCCCGAATCGCAGCACGAGCACACGAAACTCTTCTATTTACACACACACACACACGCCACAAGGCGAATAGTACAAAATAAAAAAAATTAATAATTAATAATGATATATTACAATAGATTTTATTTTTAATTATGCTAAATATCCAAATTTATTTTTTCGAAATTAATATTTAACACGAAATAATAAGGAATACACAAGCAGAGGAAAATATCAAACTTTAATTTAAAAACTAAAAGTTCTGCATTTAAACAAACACAGCGAAAACCGAACTTGTGAAATCGACTTCAAGTCCGAATTACACCCACGAGTGATAATAGACATTGATACATTTGATATGACTAAAAATAATGTTCAGTAAAAGTTATTTGCTTATAGCTCCCACACTTTCAAATATAAAGCAACCCAAAAAATATCACGTACAGACGTAATAGTACTTAATTCACTGGTAAAGTTTCATTGAAATTGATTGGTTAGTTTTTCCCAAATAAAATCCCAAAGATTCACAGATGAGAAAAATTTCCCGCCACTGAGAACCCTCCATTTTTGGACTCGAGACTGTAAAGTACCGTTTTCATTAGATTAGTTGGGGATGAGACTATCTTTAAGGACCCCGGCTCCCAAGGGTGTTTCTAAACTGCAACCGGCGAATCTCACGCTTTGCCTGCGGTTTCTGTTGTGGTTCGCCGGTTGCAGTTTGGAAACACCCCTGGAAGCCAGGTACCCAGAAGATAGTCTCACGACGATTAGTTGGGATTGATTTACAAAGTGAATTGGAAAAGAGGACAGATTTTAATGAGCAAAATGGTTACGGTACCGTTGATGAGGTGGCGTAGCAAATGCCGTTGCTGCTGCACAATTCGTTGTCGCCGCAGTTTGCAGTTTTCACGGACGCCTTCACTTTTAGACATTCACCTCCCCAGCGAAGTGAACGGCCTATTTATATGTCAAATTAACCATAATTAGGTCTAACTTGATGATTGTAGAATCAACCCAAATGATGATGTAGAGATGACCTGTTTATAACATGTCGAAACCGTTTGAACCATTTGATAGAGATAGAGATGCGAATAGTAGTGAAACAGCAATGTAATAACTACTTGTCTTTCTGTTCAATGTAAAATATCGCGCGCAAATCTGACTAATCTATCTATATATACATCTATCTATCTATCTTTCTATCTTTCTAATTGTAAATCTATCTGCCTATCTATCTGTCTGTATGTCTATCTGTCTATTTACTTACCTATCTATTTTGTCTATCTTATCTGATTATATATCTATCTACCTATCTATCTATCTGTCTGTCTATCTGTCTATTTACCTACCTATCCTATTTTATCTATCTATCTGTATCTACCTAGCTGTATCTGTCTATCAGTTTTCTATCTACCTATCTTTCTGTCTACGTATATACTTTTCTATCTATCTTTTTATTTGTATATTTACCTATCTATATATCTACCTACCTATCTATCTACCTATCTATCTGTCTGTCTGCCTGTCTGTCTATCTATCTTTCTATCTATCTTTTTACTTAGCTATCTAGCCATCTCCGACTGTCTGCCTAATTACCCATGTATCTATCTATCCACCTACCTACGTATACACTGTATCTGTCTATTTACCTATCTATCTATTTACCTATCTATCTATCCATCTACCTATCTATCTATCTATCCATCTACCTATCTATCTATCTATTCACCTACCTACCTATCTATTTGTCTGTCTATCCATCCATCTCCGACTGTCTACCTAATTACCCATACATCTACGTATCTACCAATACATATTACCTAATTAATCTGTCAGTATGTCCCTCTGTCTCATTATTTGCCTAGATATCTAAAGCTTTCTTCTCATATCCGAATATACGTCTAACTACCCATCTATCTAACCATCTACGTATTGACACAACTACATTGATAATGCAAGTCAGTGAAAGCTGGTCTCAGTGCGTAATCCAGAAAAACACAGTAAGCCTAGAGTAAGTCAAGTAATCGACGACCCAAGGTTCATTAGCGTTTCCCTATGAACAATAATGCAGATATATGGGAGACTGAAGGGGGGCAAGCGGGGAAGACTCTAACGGAACGGAAGACACTTTGATTGCGTACGGCAAATGATTACCGAGGACGTAGTCGTCAGTGATCGATAATTTACCTTCCAGCGTCATCAGTCCCGCTCTCAATTTACCATTACAAGACCATCGGTTTACTCAAATTAACACTGACACGAGTAGAAACTTAATTACTTTAAGAAGTGAATCTAATTACATAAAGTGAACGACAAATATGTAATAAATAATAAAGAATATTGAGAAATGATATAATCACAATATCACGTCGAACAATATAGATATTTAAGTCGAAAGAACTAGAATTTATCGGATAATTAAATGCTCTAGTGGTTGGATTAGAAAAGACGATAAGAGAGATGACATTTACCGAGAAAGTAGTTGTCATCGATCGATAGAATGCTGGCCGACAGAGTGATGATTCCCTGCGGAGAACCGTCTTCCCCTTTGACTTGTCCCACGCGAAGTCCGCCGGTGACGTTGCACGTCTCGAAAGCCTCGGCCGTCACTTTGTACAGCGTCACCATATTGGACACCGTCGACTTCATCGCTGCCTGTGCTAAGACCTTCGCCGTCCCCGACCTTACCCTCTCAGCCGGTAATGTCGAACCTGATGCCGGTTGAATAGCCTACACACATCAGAAACGTCGGACATTCTTCATTGATGGATTCAATAAATTATTAAGATGGTCTGACAGTATTTGGAAGTGAGATCAAGCTCTTTACAGGCTAAGTCGATGTCGGATATACATCTACCCAGCTATCTGTCTATCTGTCTATCTATATGTCTGTCTATTTGTCTGTCTGTATATCTCTCTGTCTATCTGTCTGTCTGTTTGTCTATCTAGCCATCCATATATCTATATATCTATCCATCCATCCATCTGTCCATTTATATGTCTGTCTGTTTGTTTGTCTGTATATCTCTCTGTCTATCTGTCTATCTGTCTGTCTGTTTGTCTATCTATCTATCCATCCATCCATTCATCCATTTTAACCATCTATCTATCTACCTACCTACCTACCTATCTACCTATCTATTTATCTACCTATCTATATATTTATCGATCGATCGATCCATCCAACTATATTTGTCTGTCTGTCTCTCTATCTGCCCATCTATCTATCTATCTACTATCCATCCGTCCCTCCATCCATCTGTCTCTCTATATGTCTGTCTGTTTGTTTGTCTGTATATCTCTCTGTCTATCTGTCTGTCTGCATGTCTATCTATCCATCCATTCATTCATCCATCCTTTTGAACCATCTATCTATCTATCTATCTATCTATCGATCGATCGATCCACTCATCCATCATCTTATCCATCCGTCCATCCAACTATATATGGCTGTCTGTCTGTCTATCTATCTATCTATCTATCTAACTATTTATCTATCTACTATCCATCCATCTATCCATCCATCAATAAATTTAACTATCCATATGTTCATCTAAATATGTGTCTATCTCTAAGATCAAGCTCTTTACCGGCAAAGTCGATGTCGGGTTGACCGGCACGGACACATCTCGTGGATGTCGCGGGTGAAGAAGAACGCGACTGTCTCTAAACCGGTGCAAGGGAACGTGAAATGCTGGACGGTCAGAATCGGTCGTCCCCTCATCGGATTTCCATTTGGCCGGCGCATTTGTCGACGTCCTCGGGGATGTCGTCGACAAGATGGACTTGTCATCGGCAGAATTTGTCGACGGTGACACACTGGAAGCTGTTAAGGGAAAACTATATTTACGATTTTTGGTAATACTATAATAAATCTTCAGTTAGATGTCGAAATAAAATGTTAAATTAATAATTTCACATCAGTTTCTATCAAGTTAAACTAGACGATACGCAGTGATTATTGTCGTAATCGTCTTTTTGATATTACATGAGAATAATTGAATAAATATCGATCACAGTAAACGACTCCAACTCACAATGGCTCTCGCTTCAACGATAAACACACTCATCGGCTTAGTGGATATTGACATGGCAGACAAGCTCCAAGTTTGGGAGAATAAGCAAATCTATCATTAAGCGGACAGGCGGAGTAATCCACGTCATCGCCGCTCAACGAAAAGCTTCAAAGCTATACTCTTCCTAAGTAATCCTCGGGGCGGATTTACATCTTTGATTCGCCCCAAACAGAGAGTCTCCACTTACTATAGTATTCCATTCCAAATATACTGAATCGACGAATTAACACCATCACGACTGCCGTATGCTAATAGTACACTATGCACATTGTGTACCGGTCTTAAGGAATCAGTATCTCTGCTAGTTACTCTTACACTTACTTGTGACTGAAGTTGACTAAACAACTTCCGTTCGTAGTTGTAGTTGGTACTGGGTAATAGTATCCCATCACATATAGTTGATTGATAAGTAATGATCAATATTTGCTTATGAAGATACACGATATACATTTATATAAATGCAATATGCATTTATGCGTGTTGGTGAATTTACATCTACTGGATGTTTCTAAACTTAACTATTAGCACTTTGTAGCTGCTACCTGCCATTGAGGTAGTATATAACCAGATATGTATATTTACTCAAAAAGGGTAAACAGTCACTGTAGTGAAGTAGTAAAGTAGTAACGACGTACTGTTTGTTGTTGTAGCTGTTGTACTGGTAGCTGTCGTCGTAGTGGTTGTAGAAGCAGTAGTTGTTGCAGTGGTAGCAGAAGTAGTGGTCGTAACTGGAGACTTGGTGGTAGCAATGTTAGTTACGGGTAACGTGACCGTACTTCTAGGTGTTTCTTTGTCATCAGCCGGGATGTCGAGATCAAAGATGAGTCTCAGTGAGTCTCCCGGTTGCAGGATCACATTAGCGTGGAGCGTCGAGTTAACCGAGCACGTGGCCGGGCTGGCGCAACGAGGCGGTTTCTAAAACCAACAACCGAGGGTATAGCTTCATTATCTTGCATGTATATCATCATGGTCGATATCATCATCATCGTCGTCGTTATGGCTTGTGTAAGCTTTTTCCTCGTGCACCTCGCGAGACCCTTCGCAGTTGCCTTTTCATATCGACTCTTTAAGAGCTTTGTGGCTCGTGTCGTCTTAAATGAAGATTAACTCCCGACTTAAGTCGTCTCTCGTTTATTAAGTGCGCCACCCTTAAACTAAAGGCACCCACGGAAAGGTCATGTAATTTATAGCTATTCTAGTATCAATGTCAATCCTATAAAAGACTTATCTTTAAGTATGCGATAACCTAGGCGACTTTGCAGTGTTTTAACGTTAAGGGGTGTGTCCTTATAGTGCCAACTAGGAGTTGATTTCCTGACTGACAATAGTATCGCGGTCAACGATAACAATTTCAGAATCTACAACTGTCGTACCACATTTGTTTTGGTAGATGACTTGATGAACACTTGTTCAATATTGTATCCTTTACAAACCAAACAAACCACGTCGAAACCAAGAGAAGTCAAGTCCTGATTCAATCTGTTGCAGACTACAGTCATCAGCATTAAAATGATACGGTGGCCATCCATCTATTATTATATTACGTCATGACAACTGGAATCAACTTTATCGCTGTGGTTCCAACGTTAGATGTTGTGGATAACGACCTTTCACCGACTTGTTGACATATAGTCGTAATTCCACGACATCGAACCAGCTAGACCGTCCTTGTATCACGATGTAGCCCAAGTTGGAACAACAAAGAATGTTCGACATTTCCCATCGATTTCCGTTTAAACAGCCGATAAACGGTCGGAGTAACTCGGTGCACAAATGCTTTTTACTGAATCCTTGATATTCCCCGAGCGGTACTTGTACACGAATGAACTGAATCCTTCTTGCTCTTGTTCCCAGCTCGTTTTTACCGCGCACACAACATCGATCTGATACGTAAACTGTTCTTTCAAAAGGCACTATCAATTTTACGAAGAAGGAAAACAACTTTTAGAAGTCTATAGATGATACACTGAATCACAGCATTCGACGATGTTCCAGAATGTCTCCTGCACAAAGGCCCGTGATGATCAATGACAGTGAATAAGGGCCCCCAATCAAGGCTTTATGACATTGGCCAAGATAACAAAGAGCTCTCCAGTGGGATCCCAGGTCTATGTGTCGCTCCGTCGATATAGAGCCCTTGGATTCACTTGACTTTATACCACAGAGCACTTCATAAAATTACTGCACAGTGTCTGCAGAACCCACCCGAATCTTCGGGCAGTAGTGGTTGGTATGTTAAGAAAAATTCAGTAGAAAAAACGGTAAAGCTACGGGCTACGGGATGTCTAATGAGATCCATTACTGTGTGATAATCCCGTTAAGTAGGAGAAGGCTTCTATCTTTCTCTCTATCTCTCACTCACTCTGTAGAATGGATACATAAATTCACCGACTCCACAAACGATCGATAGAGAAAAGACTTTTTTCCTCCTTTCCTTGTTTCTTTTCCCTCCTCCTCCTCTCTCTCTCTCTGGTTTTCTCAACGAAATTTACAACCATGTCAAAGATTTGGCAACCAAGACTGAAGCAGCCCCCCCCTTTCCCTTGTACCAAAAGAAACAACGTGCCAAATAAAATACCCAAGACAGAAGCAACGAAATTCGATGAACAAAAGGTGAAAAGAAACCACACAAACAATACACTATGAGTATAACCATTTTGGAAAACTCAAAAACTAAAACGAATGTTTATCAACAAAAATACTTCAATATAATAATAATACTTGATAGTTTAGATTCGAAGTACTTCGATAATCTTAATATGACTTTAATTGTAACACTTTTCATGATCTACTGTAACAATGTTTGATAACCTGAACATTGCAATAATTCCATAGTATATTCATGGGGACTTTGTTACAACTTTTTCTAGAGGACCGTGTGGCTAAAACAAAAGCCATTCGAAGCGGTCTGAGATTCAACCGTTCGACCTGGCCCCGTCTATTTGGTCCGTGTCTAAGTAGCAGCGAACTCAGAGAGAGTAGAGAGTTTGCAAAGTTTGCTTTTGGGAGCAGCGCTTCTCCCTGGCACTGGCTGTAAATGCAAATGATACGCCCGTCGTCTCTTTATACAAGTCTGCGCTACGCTTACTTTGACGACATGTGAAAAGGGGATTATAGTATAGCGTGCACTTGGAGAACGCTGTACTTCCTAGTAATCTTTACAAAAACAACTGAACATTGAATGTTAGGGAAAACTATAATGTATCAGGTATTGTAGCAAATCTAAAGTACATAACAACATATGTGTATATGACAATACGATAACGCGATATATGTCTATGATAACAAGTTGAATATCTTAAAATCCCCAACACTGACTTCTGACTGACTGACAAGTTGCTTCTTTTCTTAGTGTTATGTTTTAGAAACAAGTTCAAGCCAACTGGGACGGATTTTTTCCCCGTGGCAATAGGATTCGGTCTGCGCTTTCCTTCCTGTTTCCCTGTTCTTCTTCTTCCTTTTTTTTATCTCAAAGAAGTCTTTGGCTGTTCTTAAAGATTAGAGACGCGAGGAAACAACATTGACAAGCTCTTTCATATCAGGGCTCAACAATTTGTATAGAAATGAAAGAGCAGACGTCGACTGCTCTTCATCTTTTCCTTCCTCGGTTATAAAGAAAAGGGCCAAGCGACACACAAAAAAGGGACAGCGGCTCGAAAGAAGGAAAGCCAAGAGAGGATCGGCTTACTTCTCTCCGACGTCAAAAAGAGGGATCGCGATGGATTATTTCTGCAAATAATAAAAGTTTACGAAGCTTCTTTACAAGTTAAAGCATTAGACGACCTAATGATCGTGTTAATGATAGCTTTTAATCTGATTAAGGATCAATCTTCTATCTTATCCTTTGCATATGTTTACCGTATTAATATCCGCGGTGCAACTGAAGAAATTCCTGTAACTTTACTCTATGAGTTAAGGTGATAGATGTACCTTTAGCCCTCCTCTAGTTATTTTGATTAGTTGGTCAGTTTTTTACCTGATTGGTTAAGGTATATGATATTCGATATGTTACGCTAACAAGGTCTCATATGGTGGAACGCGGTATCGAGGAGTAGTATTGACCGATAGTGGCACCCGATGATCCGCCGTATCGACGCGTAGGCAAATCCCTTCTCCATGGTCACGACACAACCCGGCATTGACATAAAGCTCAACTCGTCACCAAGAAAACGGCTTCAAGTGCATTACCGTCGCCGTGGAAACTTTTCTCCCAGTCTAATTTCGTTGCCCCCCCCCTCTCTTCTTCCATTGGAACGATTGGCTGAAAACCCTTCCTGAAAACTTGTTCCTGTGCTTTTCCTTGCATTTGCATATCTGTAGAGGCGAAGATAAAGTGAGGATTACTGTAGGGGAGAAGAAATGCCGGGTGAATAATCGAGTATATAAGTTGCACAGCATCCGTGCAAGTAGGTGACAGCACGAAAACCTACGATGCGTTTTCCAATAAAGTGCAAATGAAGCTCCTGAAACAAAGGTCAAGTCAAGCATGAGTGACAAACTGCTATCCGTCCAACGGAATGCTCCCGGCCTCTTCGTAACTTTCCGTTCTCTGTCCCGCGAGGAACACGGGGGAAGAATAGCGTATTTGATTTGCAAATGACTTGCCTCTCTTCTACCCGAGAATTTCTGCGGACCAGGGCTTAGAAAGTTTACGCCTAATTACCAAGTAATACCTCTGGAAAGAAGCGGGGCGTGAAGAATTTGCCCGTTTCCACGGTGGACGTTCTCTCGACTTGTCGACGAGGTCCGTGATACACGATACGCACCTAGTTGCTTGTTGTCGAGCTCGCTAATGCAAATGGATATAGGCGTGTCACTGTTTCGCTTGATAAACGATCTCTATCTCCTCGACAACGGGGCCCCCGGTAATTCTTTCTTTGCAGAGGCTATGGTTGAAGAAAAAAGTCACCTTGCCTCTTTTGTTGTAACTGGATGATAAATCTTGATAGTCCAACTTGCTGCTAACTCACTGTCACCTCGTAAAAGACGGCGATAATCCCCCAGTGAGATGCTCAAACTTCTTACCCTTCTTTATATGAAACCATTTCTTTTATTTATTCGTTCTGCGGTACAAATTCCTCAGGAATTGCAGCTTTTTGTCGTCTGCTCTGTAAACCCTTCTCGTAAGTCATCGGTGCACAGCGTTGCCAGACCGTGAATAAATTTATTCTCGGTTTTCGTTATTTGCTACGTAAATCGCTAGGACGTCGAAGTAAATTGAAATTAATTTGGATTGTATACCTTTCATTCATTTCTATTTTACAACTGCATAGATCCCTTCGACTTCAAGAGAATTTACAATTTAAAAAATTAAAATCTCGTGGTTTTTTCTTAACGTATGTAGCATGGCGGTTCCTTACTTTTGTCATCTACGACGAAAAAAGGCAATGCATTAAACTTTGAGGGAACTTTGTGCAAACTGAACGCTAATAAAACGCATAACAACAATGTCTCGTCCAGGAATTCTACACATTCAAGTTTTCTCTCTCCGCACAGCTAATGAACATAAGTAAATAATGCAAACTAGTTTTGTCTGCATAATTCTGTGTAAGGGATCAGTCCTTGACTAAAATATTAAGTTTTTTCTCGGCTAAAGAGCATTGGCCTTACTGCTCTATTAAGTTTAGGTGGAATGGAATCAATTGACATTTTTAACGCTGCGAGTCGCTAAGTCATTACGGTGTTTGCAAAAAATGGTTACAAAAACCATCGATGAATGGCAGCGATTGACGAAATACCGCGGCTGAACAGGTTGCGTCTCTCGCAGATGTTTCCTCGTAACAAGCCCGCATTAACAATCCGAATTAATTAGGATCCTCAATTTTCAACATCAAAGGATGGTATACAACCGAACAAAGGGAAACCTTCTTTTCAGGGAATCTGTCTCCTTCCATGGGAGACGGAAGAAGAGAGAAAGCTTTCCTCGGTTCTTTGATTATTAATTGCAACCTCTTATGGAGCGAATGCAATTGGCTTCTCTAGATCAAGGCGTCCACTTTCAGGGGTATAGACGTTCCACTCCAAGGTACAGATATCATTGAACGAGAAAAACCCTTTGAAAACATTGATTGTAAACATGTCCGTATCGATTTCCTAAACCAATAAAAACCAAAAGAAGAGGGAAAACAGTATACGACTTTCAATCTTCTAATGGGTGGAACTTGCTCTTCCTTTTTTTCTGGTCGTCTGCTAGTCATTCCCTGAAATTAGACCCGTGAATTCGGGATTCTTTTAAGCCAAAGATTAGGACAAGTTCATCGATAATCAATAGCGCACCCGGGTCAGCAGGATGGTACAGGAAACATTTGTTAACTTTCCAAACTAGAAGTTTTACCAAGGGACAGGGCACTGACAAATGGATGCGGATATTATTATTTTTTGAACTCAGCCGATGAGATGAACAAAAGGGAAATCCATCATCACTGTAAAGCCATCCATGTTTTGTATGATTTATCAAAGTCCTATTCCTATTTCCTTTGCAAAAGCCACTTCCTTAGACGAAAGGGAATGAGAGATAGTTAGAGAGGGAAATATAGAAGGAAAAAGAAAAATCCCATTATAGTTTGCCGGTCTCACAAGTTTGACACCTCGTAAGAAAAGCCACTTTCTTTTAAAACCAGGGCCGGGTGGGTCATTAAAACAAATTGAGGCCCCGAAAAGTGCAGATTAAAAAGGACGGGGGAAACTTTTCTTTTTCCTCTCCTTTCACTTTCTAGAAACTGTCAAATGGACCACTGGAAAACCAGACCTAAACTTGACGGTGAGTTACACAGGACCGGTTCAAAACCTTGTGTTCAGTGAGGTATAACAGATAGGTAAGGATGTGGTTTAAAAGGTGGATGGATGGATGGATGGATGGATGGATGGATGGATGGATGGATGGACGGATAGATAGAATAGACAGATAGATAGATAGATAGATAGACAGACAGATAGATAGATAGGTAGACAGATAGATAGATGGATAGATAGATAGATAGATAGATAGATAGACAGACAGACAGACAGACAGACAGACAGACAGACAGACAGATAGATAGATAGACAGGATAGTTTGGATACAGAGGATAAACCACTTGACCATGACGTCTAATAGGAAAGATGGAAACCAGGAGCAACTTGCAAACTTAATGAAGTACTAACCAGGAAAGTCTAATTGAATTCTACTGTCGAAATTAATTCGCGACACCCAGCGTATAAGCTTTAACTCTTTACCGATCAAGTCGAGCGCACGGATAAACAGCAGGTACGCGCTCTGCATAATCAAGTTAGTTTCACGTGCTAGCAAAACTGTAATAAGGTTCACGCCCTGCTAAGGTTAAACTCCCGCTTTTCCATACCATACAATAACCAGCTGCAATCTTCTCACGTTTTAAAACAGCAACCTTCTACGTCCGCACCAATGAATGGAGTACGAGAAATCTACGGTTATATGGCCAATTCGTTTCACTTGACCTCTCATTCATGTGTTCTGTGGTTGTGGTTCTTTCTGTTCTATGAGTTCAAAAGTTCAAGTGCCATATCGCACATCAAAGAGTACACGACAGGTTCCTATAGAGTCGACTTACTGAAGAACTCTTGTACCGTTCAAAGCAAACAGAAAGGGCTGATCCTAAATGGCGGAAAACTATATAAATGTTAACTTTTAGCATTTTATTCCGGCTAAACTATCAAACCGATTCTAACGAAACTCTGGCAGTGCATTGACTACTACTAGGTCTATACCCACTAATTTTTTAGTGCTTATACCTTTGAAACTGTACGAGCAATGAGCAATCAACTTTTCCTCAGCAGGAACCCTTTTTCATATTGCTCTTATAGACTGTACGAAGGAAGAGATGAAGCAGAAAAGGTTAAAAGGTAAATGGAAACGAAAAGCCAAAACAGAAACAAACAAAAAGTATAGGAGGAGAAAAAAGGCATACGTACCACTTTTGGGAAAGAGATCTCGACGGCTGACGGGTTAGGCTTCCAAATAGTGGCGGCCCTGGGCAAGGAAGCATTGCAATTTCCCGTAAACACGCCGGTAGGACGTGCATTGAATGCCGGCGGAGAATAGCTGCTCCCCAGTGCTGATCCCTCGGTAAGCAACAGCCAAACTGCTGACATCACCAGTACACTCAACATCGTAGTAGTGGTATCCTGATTGTGGATTAACAGAAACTGTTGTTACTTAACTTCATCTGGCGGTTTAAAGTTAATACAGTGAAATCAATTAAGTTCTTTTACGTTTGTTTGTTATTAGCATTAATTATATGTTGATTATTTTCTAATGATTATTGTTTATTAACATTGATGACTTGTTATCATACAGTGATTGTTTGTTGTCGGTACGTTTGTTGGTTAGTAGTTGGTTAATCTGTTTTGTTGTCACAGATTCTGGCATTTAACGTTGATATGCCTGTGCTGTTGGTTTAAGCTTGTCTGTGTGTCGCGTATATTTGTTTGCTTTTCTTGTTTGTTCAAGTACTGTATTGCTTGTTTGTTTGCTTCCTGTTGGTTTTACATTGCAGTTAACAGTCAGTATCCATCTATCCATCTATCTGTCTATCCATCTATCCATCTATCTACGTGTCTATCCTTCTGTCTCTTTATCTCTCCCTGTCTATCTATCTATTTATCGATCTGTCTATCTGTGTATTGATACGTAATGTACATGTCTTGTGGATTCGATCTTTTAACTGGATTAAGATTGAGTTTTGAAACGGTTTTGTAAGAATGGGCCCCTTTTGTTCTGCTGCATATATTATATCGTTCTCTAAGCAAGCAGGGTAAGCATGCCAAAGGTTTCCTGGTCCTTGTTGGGTTTCCGTACTTTGTAGTTCAATAAATGGGACCCAATTGGAGGAATGCTGTAAAACGCTGCAGGTCGATAGAATAACTGCTTCCTAGAGAGGCAGGATCAGGATAACATCAGCATAAAACTCTGTCTACCCCCGGGCCAAAAAGGATTTTACAACTTGCAGCCTTACCGCGGGTTCTCAGGGCTCTCTTTTAAAACGGAATCTACTTTTATTGCAACGGGGTATATAGCTTTCCTACCAGCCTTTATATAGCAATACCAGGAAAAGAGAAAGGCTACAGAGGAAATAAAGCTAAACGGGATCGATTATTTCGATTACTTTTGCTGCTTAGACGACGCGCGGCCAGCCTAATCAAATCAGATTCGAATTTAACCCCTGGGGGGATAATATGTGGCTACATATTGTTTCTTCCGCTCCACTAGCGTTATGTACATGTACCACCAAATTGGATCACTTTTGCTGGGGCTGATAGCTTTCTGTAATACGCCTGTTGGATATTGGGTTCTTGGGAGAAAGAGATTACCGGATGCAATGAAACACGTGTAAACCACTGTGTGTTCAGCAATCTGACCAACAAGCAGATTAGACAAACAAGCGTCATATTATATATGAACGCGCTGATGAGCAAAGAATAGAACAGGACGTACCACCGCGAGTAAAACAGCGAACCAATGAGCAAACAAACTCTGTAATGAACAAGCAAACAGAAGGTGCAATAATCGTAAGGATATTATGAACCTTTCACAGCCTTACTAAGACTATGGCAATTGTGAATGTATAAACCAACAAACAAACAAATTTCGCAGCAAGCAAGATGAATAGATCACACGTATCGGGATGAATAAGGAAAGGTTGATGGATAGATGGATAAGATAGATAGATAGATAGATAAATAGATAGATAGATCGATCGATAGACAGATAGATAGATAGATAGATAGATAGATAGATAGATAGATAGATAGATAGATAGATAGATAGATAGATAGATAGATAGACAGATAGAAATAGAAAGAGAGGGGGATAGAGAGAGAGAATAGGCAGATAGACATGTAAAACAATCTGACACACAGATAGGTAGATAGGGATAGCTAAATAGATAGGTAAATACTTACGACTAGTTGATCAGATAAGTAGATATTTATATAGAACGATAGATAGATGGTTCAAGCCATTACCATACCCAAATATGTGTAACTTACTAGGCAATCCGCCCACGATTCGGGCGGCAGTTAGCCCGAAGTCATGTCTACAGTGCCCTACACCCAGTTTGTATACAACAACGATGCTTAGCAGATTTCAATTTAGCCCAAACATAATTAACTTAAGTTTAACCATAACTATATTCACCGGTAAATGTTGGAAAAGTTGTCAGAAAGTTCGCCATAGTCGACTTCGGATTGTTTTGCTTACTTGAAACCTGTGAATACCGTAGTATACTTACAAGACTACTTACTTATACTTAATTATAGTCCACTTATATAATACCCTTATTATAATTTATAATTATACTTACAATATACTAGTATAACAACTTACCTTATACGAGTTAGTTTCTACAAGCTTACACTTGAAATCCATAGACTAAAAAGTAGAAAGTTTAGTTGGATCGCGCGCAGATCTTGGATTCATTCCTATACTTAAACGCTGAACGTTTGAATCGTTCTTTCTATAGAGCGCATAACAAGCCGGTTAATTAGCATGGGTGTAACGTACAGTCGGGTTCATGGGATGCCCTGACGAGAGTGCAAAGTTGGTTAACGGCTTCATCAAGCCGCAACCAACTTGAGGTTGTGGGAATCAGTTAGCGCACGCACTACTGCATGACTTGGTCGACTTTGGGTGATCCCTCCTCCCTGTGTTCGACTCTCCCTTCTCCCTCTCGCTCAATAACATTGAAATACGAGTCCGCTAGCTCGGTGCTAATGAGCTATACTCTTTGCCTTAATTAAGATTTTACACCTCAACGTGCCGTTGGCCAGGCCTTTTAACTATACGGTGCGGGGCAGATCTAGTTGCAAGGAGTTGTTGTTTGTTTTGGATGAAGGAGCTTGCCAAGTCTTGATCAAATCGACATACAAAAGAGAGACTACGTAGTTGAAACCCGTTTACTGGAATGGTAAACCGGATTGTGATTTCAAGTGTTACTGAACGTAAGAGTTGGATTAAGTTAGTCGCGAGTTCTACAGTCGACCTGTTTTTGTGAATCTGCTAGTTTCTAGTGTAGTTGGTGACATGTGAGCAGATCATGAGCTGACACCTTAATTAGGTAATCGCACCATAGTGTTTGGATCAATTAGAAACTTACTGCAACTTTCAGTATCAAACTTACCATCCAATACTGGCTTAGTGATGAATTGCAACTGATAACTTGCAATTCAGTACTGTACTAACTACTTGACTAGTGACTATGGGGGTTACTTATAAACTAAGCTACTTGAAACAATGTATTCAGATGAAAGGTGCAGCATGGAAAGTGTGGTAAGTTTCGCAGCTTCCATCTTTAACAGTTTTCAGTGTGGAGGAATACAAAACCTACATGAAGGTTCGAGTATCCGTCGCATCAAACGTATCACCTTTAGTGTTTAGTTAATTTCAGGCGTTAGTTAATTAAATTCCGAAAATTGATGTGCCCTTTCTCTCACAACAGACTGTGATTGAAAATTAGCACTTTAGTTATTACTACCGGTCATTCACAATTTACAACCTTTTGTACTTACGATTGAACTGAACTTTACTGCTTATTGTCACCTTACTATCCGTTACAGGAGCTACTACTTAATGAACCCTCATCAGTATTTTAAGACGTCTAAAATAGTGGCTAATGACTACTTACAAGACTTGTTATCTACTTACTCGCCAATTAGCAATACGCCGTAGAATATGCAGAACACACTGTCCTAGTCGCTATTTAAAACCTATATACTTAATACAAGTGTGCTATTTACTACTTGCTATCATACTAGTTACTATGAACTACCACGTCCAACTTAACACTTTCCTGTACAATCTCCATTCCAACTGAACACTTATTTACTACGTGTTACCTTTTTGCTTCATGTACTTACTACTTACTACTTACTACGTACTACTTACTACATACTACTTACCTCTATCTATCTTTCTATAATCTATCTATCTATCCATAAATCCATCTATCCATCTATCCATCCACCTATCTATCTATATATCTATCTATCTAATGTAATCTATCTGTTCCATCTATCTATCCATCTATCCGTCTATCCATCTATCCATCTATCCATCTATCTACCTACCTACCTACCTACCAGCATATATACTTCCTACTTATTACTACTCACTACTTACTATTTAATACACGTATATACCATACTGTTACTGTGAATAGCAAAGGGAATAGGCTATTCAACTATGAAACGATAGTTTTTTGTAGTAATCCAATATGGCAATCATAAGTGTGTGGCATTATCATCTAGTCGCAATAGCAAGTTATACACGAGTCGTCAAATCTACATATAAAGCCAAAAACCAGAATGTTTAGTGCTCTTCTAGCAGTGGTATTGCTCACTTGAGCAAGCCATGAACGAAATAATAACTTGAAAGAAATCCTGTCGCCCTCCTTTTTTGCAGCTTGTAGCTCTGCGGAAGATTAACTGCGGCGTTTCTCTTTCCCTCTTGTATATACTACACGTTCTTATCATGATGTGTCTCTCGTTGCACATCCAGCTTTTTCCCTGCGCACGGCATAAATTCAAACCGCAGAATTTCGAGTCCAACTCTAAAAACAAATGTCACAAGAAGCAGGGAGCCGCCCTAAAATTTCGGGCAGTTATCGCTCCCACCATAAAACTGGAGCGATCCGTTACGCAAAAATACCTCCATACTATGAAACATGGAAGAAGAATAGACAGGAAATCCTGGCTTTTACTTTGCCCTAAGGCTATGCAACAATCAGCCTTTTACCCATTTCCCCAGGGCGAACTCTAAGCCAGGATCCCATTACTATGAACCCAGGCCAGCGATAGTTTTCATCACTAGACTATAGCCATGAAACAGGGGCAAAACGACCTAATAACCCTGAAGGTAATAACGAACAGTTCGATGGTGAACTTAGCTGCAAGGGGGATGTTTATTAGCCTGCGGGTCATGTTTAGCGTTTCTTTTTGGTTGTAGGTTTCATCTCGATGGTTTGCTGTATTGTCTGTTTTAACTATCTGTCTATCCAACTATCTATCTGTCGATCTAGCTATCTATCTATTGATCTAACCATTTAACTATCTATCCATCTGTCTCTGTCTGTCTATCTGTCTATTTGTTATCTATATATCTATCTACTTAACTATGTATCGATCTACGAAATTATCTATCTATTGTTCTAACCATTAATTATATATCCATATGTCTATCTGTTTATCTATCTATCTATCTGTTTGTCAATCTATCTATCTATCTATCTATCTATCTATCTATCTGTATATCTGTCTATCTATCTATCTATCTATGCATCTCCTTGTCGATTTGTCATTCTACCTACCTGTCTATCTATATCTACCTATCTATCTATCTGTCTATCGATCTATCTATCTATCTATCTGTATATCTATCTACCTATCTATCTAAGCAGCTCCCTGTCTATGTGTCATTCTACCTGCCTGCCTATCTATCTATCTATCTATCTATCTATCTATCTATCTATCTATCTATCTATCTGTATATCTGTCTATCTATCTATCTATCTATGCATCTCCTTGTCTATTTGTCATTCTACCTACCTGTCTATCTATATCTACCTATCTATCTATCTGTCTATCGATCTATATCTATCTATCTGTATATCTATCTACCTATCTATCTAAGCAGCTCCCTGTCTATGTGTCATTCTACCTGCCTGTCTATCTATCTTTCTATCTATCTATCTATCTATCTATCTATCTATGTATTTATTTATACCATCCACCTATCCACCATCTCGAGCCATCTACCTTCCTTTCTACCACACTATTCCACAAGAGCAAAATTTAGGAATCTAGCAAGATTCTTTGACCGTTCTCATCACTTGGAATTTCGGATTTGTGCGGGTTAGCCAAGGTCAAACTTTTCGAAGCTGCAGCAAAAGATTCGTCCTCAGAAGAAGAAGAAAAAAGTTGTGGTGAGGTTTGAAAAGTTTGCCTTTTTTCTTCCCATTGCCTTTGTCACATAACAAATATTCTTTCGCAAGGGGCGTTTCAAATAGTTGCGCTGTTACAGGAGCGAAAGAAGGAACGTTCTTTTCTTCTCTTCCATGCAGTAATGAGGTCTTTTCTATTCAGGCTAACTAGAAACCTACGAGCACGGAAAGAAAAGACATCGATCCTAAAAAGTTTTCCCTCCAGACATAAAGTAAATTCCAGGAATAAAATTTTACCAAAAAATAGGCAATCTGTAACAAAGTTACAGACACATGTAGTTTTTCATTGTTCCAAGCTGGTCATCAACTTTTCAACATGAAACTTTTTCCTACTAGTTTTCAAGTGCGAGGGCTTCGCAAGTCCGTGGAAATGTGCTCGAGTTGTAAAATCTTTGAAGATTTCCAACGGTTTCTTTTTAGGGACTTTTGTGATTTTTTTCCTGTTGAAGATTTGTGGAATTTTCAGGAATTTTTAAAGGAATTTTACTCGGATTTTTGTTTGATGTTGGCTGAAGTGTTCGAGGATTTTGAGACACGCGAATCCATCACAGTTTTTGAGAATGCTTTGTCCTCTTCCTCTGGAAAATTACTTGTTGATGGCAAAAATGATTTAGTAATTAACGAGATGGGCGCTTAATTGCAGCAAACAAACTTGGCGTGCTAGACTAAGCGGTTTGTTTTTCTTGTTTAGCGTGCGGTATGCGCCTGGCCCGCAACACTGGCTTAACTCGAATACTATGGCAAAAAACAGAGATCATAGCATGTTGTGAAACAGCTGCATGGACGTCTTAATACTACTTAAATTTTTTTTACAAATAATATTACTATGGTGCACTGAGATGTTGTTCAAGTCAGTGGAGTATGCTTTACCAATACGGAAAAGTATGAGAGATGGATAGATAAATGGATCGATGGATGAAAGGATGGATGGACGGAAGGAAGGAAGGATAGATGGATTTGGAGAGAAGGATGGGTGGATGGGTGGATGGATGGATGGATGGATGGATGGATGGATGGATGGATAGAGAGATGAATAGATAGATAGACAGATAGATGGTTGAATAGATAGATAGACAGATAGATAGATAGATAGGTAGACAGACAGATAGACAGATAGATAGATAGATAGATAGGTAGATAGGTAGATAGGTAGATAGGTAGACAGATCCACAAAAGGATGATACAGATACAGGAAGGATGGATGGATGAATAGATCGACAGATAGATAGACAGATATGCTACTTAGAGTGAAACTAGCTACGAAGACTACTCGTCACGCATTAGAGTAACTGAAGTTAAAACTGCGATAAGTTATCGAAATTACCTCGTATCCCTTCTAAGGTTTGCTGAAGGAGAAGACTGTCCGAGTCGGTAAAAAGAGAAGCGGACGGAAGTTGTCTGGTACGGGCGCCAAAAGCGACTGACGACGACGGGAGTGAGATCCTCGACGACGACGTCGACGATGCCTTCGATCGGTTTGGGCGCCGGTCGTTTTTAGGGCGCGTGCTGCTGAATAGCTGGTTGTTGTGTTCTCTTTTCATCGCCAACCACGCCTCTTTTCAGCAAGGTCGTTATTTTCTCTCTTTCCAAACCGAGTAACGTAGAGTCTTTGACATAATCTTTCCCTGTGTCGTGATAATGTCCGGTCGGTTTAGGTAGTCGGTAGACCAAAGTCCATGGCCGTTATGAGATGTCGAAATCTTTGGTATTTAGGATGTCGGGATAATCACAAGATGATCATCAACATACCAGTCAATGTAACAAAGTGTTATCAGATATGAGCTTAACGACGATACTATACTCGGTTGCCTAGAAATTATGGTTAATTGAGTTAAGTTATGCAACAACAAGATGTATACTTACTGTATTACTACATGCAACGGTATATAAGTATAGTTATAATTATTCAGCTTTATTAATATTAGCATATTCTAGCATATTAACATATATTAATAGCATGAAAATGATATCCTATTAGTGTGCATAAGATATAAATACTAACAGATGTAGCGTAAACTGCCTATAAACTAGTGACGTGTACTGCTCTATTTCAATATACTAGTTATGTATAGTGTGTATAGGACATGTGTATATAGTACATAGTTTGCATAGTACATACTTAGTTATAGTAAGTTGTAGTGCATAGAGTACTATTGTATACTGCTGCATGTCAGTATATTACGTAACATATGGCATCGTACATCAACTTTTAGTTCTGTTTTCTGCAACATTGACATATAACATGCACTATCTAGTTTCCTGCCATTCATAAAATTCTCAGCAAGTTACAACATCAACCGAGCTGCACATGTTTTCGGTAATAGCCGAAATGGTACGAGCGTAAAGTGCAAATACGTATAATCTATGACCTCTCAAAGAGAAGTCTATAAACCCTTTTTGCATTTTCCCGTCCATACTGAAGTGGTTGCCGTTCATAAAGAACAGCTTTGCGGGGGAATGGGTTGTGAGTAAACGATCCGTGATGGAAAGGGCTTCATCAATCATCGCACAGTTACCCCGTCGCAATTGTATATACACGCACGAAAACCTCTTTACGGGACACACAGAAAAAACGCTTCTGCTTCGAGTTAAACTTAAGACAAGTCTGGGTCTCTTAACCAGATTTTTACCAAATGTATGGAAATTTTCACCACTCTGTAACCAAACTTTTCCCAGACTTTTACCAGACTTTTGCCAGACTTTTACCAGACTGTTACCAGACTTTTGCCAGACTTTTACCAGATTTTTACTAGACTTTTACCAGACTTTCACCAGACTTTTACCAGGCTTTTACTGGATCTTTACTAGATTTTTATCAGATTTCTATCAAATTTCTACCAATTTGTTTATAAAACTGAAACCAAATTTTTAACACATTCAACCATTTTTTAACGAAATGTTCATAATTTTTAACTTTTCCAATGAAATATTACCATTTCAAGTAATAAACACGAGGAAATATGCCCAGAACTTCAATACGGGGATATATGTCGTTTGCCTTGAACTTTTGCGCAAAGCTTAACGCAGCAGAAAAGAGCAGCCCGAGTATTATAAAAACCCTCTTTTAGCTCTCTTTATTGCTGCTGCACTTTGCCGCTTCCCGGCTGTACTTGCTCTACCGTGAATTATTGGAAATTGGGACGTTTGCTAGCTGCATCCCAATGCAAAAACCAGCAGATCGAGGACCTGCTGAACGACCTACTGCAAACCAATCTGCCCACTGGATTTGGGACGACCATCAGCACTTTCAGCAGTTCCTGCCTCCTTAAGCAACCCGACTAGAAACCAGAGCTGGGCACTGGCATATGCTTTTGCCCTTTAGTACATATAGTATAATCATATGAGGCTCTTGTTTCATTCATGTAGTCCGCACTCAAGTGTTCATATAAAGTCACACAACGAACCAAAACACTTAAAAGTAGTAAGGAACCCAGGACAGGCAACTTTTTTAACTTATAACCTAATCGAGTCACATGATACTAACACTCGCACACACAGTATACCCACAATAAAGAACAGAATTCCACTTCAAATCAAAAGGCGATCGCCAAACAAACTTGGGCCACTGGGACAACGTAAACACCGATAGTTGGAAAAAAGAGGACAACATGTTACGACGTTATATCGTAATGAATTTGTAATTGGTAACCCAATAAATTGAATATAAGTGGAAGATTGTCTATGAATCTAAGGGCCATGACGATTAGCAGGATTCAATGGCGCGCATCTCGGTTGATTTCTCCTGTTGTTTGTTTTGCTTGCCGGCCATGTGGCGTTGCAGTAAGGGGATTACGAACAACATGAGACCACTGACTGCGATCATAGCGCCTGCTGTGTAGAAACCAGGATCGTACGACTTGTAGGCGTCGTAAAGCCAGCCTATTGAAAGCCAATAAACCCTGTTAACTTACTCGACATATGACGTCCTGTCGCATGTTTGTTGAATCACTAGTTTGTTTGTTGGGTCGCTTGTTCGTTTGTGAGTTTGAAGCTAATTTGGCTAGCAGTCGGTTTGCTGACATGCTTGTTCAACTTGTTTGTTTGTTGGGTCGCTTGTTTTTTTGTGAGTTTGAAGCTAATTTGGCTAGCAGTCGGTTTGCTGACATGCTTGTTCAACTTGTTTGCTTGTTTGCTCTTTTGTTTGTTTGTTGAATCACTAGTTTGTTTGTTGGGTCGCTTGTTTTTTTGTGAGTTTGAAGCTAATTTGGCTAGCAGTCGGTTTGCTGACATGCTTGTTCAACTTGTTTGCTTGTTTGCTCTTTTGTTTGTTTGTTGAATCAGTAGTTTGTTTGTTAGGTCGCTTGTCCGTTCGTGAGTTTGAAGCTAATTTGGCTAGCAGTCGGTTTGCTGACATGCTTGTTCAACTTGTAAGCTTGTTTGCTCTTTTGTTTGTTTGTTGAATCACTAGTTTGTTTGTTGGGTCGCTTGTTCGTTTGTGAGTTTGAAGCTAATTTGGCCAGCAGTCGGTTTGCTGACATGCTTGTTCAACTTGTTTGCTTGTTTGCTCTTTTGTTTGTTTGTAGAACCACTAGTTTGTTTGTTAGGTCGCTTGTGAGTTTGTGAGTTTGAAGCTATTTGGCTAGCAGTCGGTTTGCTGACATGCTTGTTCAATTTGTTTGCTTGTGTGCTCTTTTGTTTGTTTGTAAGCTTAGCTTGTCCAATGTTTGTTTGTTAGTTTACTTAGATCACCTCAGCGTCGACGTGTTTGTTTCGTGATGTACTCAGTGTCACAGTTGTCTGCTATGTTTGTTTGTCACTGATTATAAAGAAGAGTTCTGGTTGTTTGATCACTTTGTTTGTTGGTATCATACTGATATATAGTTTATTTGTTGATTCGTACAGAATGTCAAGTGATTGTTACTTGATCGTTATGTTCACGGGTACTGACTGCGTCCAGTGGGTAGTTTGTTTGTTGCTATCCAAATTTTGTTTGTTTGTTCCCTATTCTTCTTTCGAGTGTTTGTTTATCCACATTTTGTTTGTTTAATCCCAATATTTGCCTTTGTACTTAAGTGTTTGTTTGTTCGTAGGTTTTTTGTCGTTCAGTCCCCTGTTTGTTCATTGCATTGTTTACTAGTTTGTTTGTTTACTAATTGGTTCCTAACTTAATTCGATTCGTTCAAGTGTTTGTTCATCGATTTTTGTTTGTTTGATTTCAACATTATTTCTCCACTTGGAGTGTTTGTTTGCTCATACGTTGTCGTTCAGTCTCTGTTTTGATGGTACACCAACCCGCTTGTTCGTCATATTGTTTGTCAGTTTGTTTGTTCGTTAGAATTTTCAGTTAAAATTTGATACCGGCAATGGGAGGTCCAATAAGAGAAGCCACGCCCTGGAAGAGGAGCAGCACTCCGAAGGCATTGGTCAGCCTGTCCAGACCGAGGAGATCAACGAGTACGACTGAGGTGAGACCCACGTAGGCTCCGGCGGTAGCGCCGAACACGGACGCGTAGACAATCATCGAAGTGTAGTCCAGGCAGAAAGCACTCAGCGCCGTCGCTGCAAACAAACAAACACGTTATTTCAGCAAACAAACAAGTTGTGTCAACAAACAAGCACGTTATTTTGATAAACAAGCACGTTATTTCGATAAACAAACAAATTATTTCAGCAAACAAACGCGTTATTCCAGCAAACAAATAAGTTGTGTCAACAAAAAGCGCGTTATTTCGATAAACAACCACATTATTTCGACAAACAAACAACTTATTTCAATAAACAAGCACGTTATATCGATAAACAAACATATTAATTCGACAAACAAACACCCTATTTCAATAAACAAACACGTTTTGCCAGCAAATAAACACATCGATTGAACAAACAATCGCATTCCTTCAACAAACAAACATGTTACTCTAGCAGACGCGTTATTTTAACAAACAAGCACGCTGCTTCAGCAAACAACCTTTAAATCAGGAATCCAACAACCAAAGAATCCAAGAAACTAAGGAGCAAACGATGAAACAAACAATGAAACAACCAAACAAAGCACTGAACAAGAAACAAATCGGGACTTTGAATAAACAAACAACCAAACATTCTATTGAAAACAAACAAACCGAATTTACCAAACATAAAGAAACTATTAAGTCGTCAAGACGTGAAATAATCAGACGAAACAAACAATCCAAGTAAGAACAAACAAAACGGCCAAACAAGCATTATTTGAACAAACAAATGAGTATTATCAAACAAACAAATCATGGTTCGAACAAACAAGCAAAACCTTAACAACCAATACTACATAATATCCCCTAATCCCTGACAACCAGAAACCAAACAAACAAACAGATTTTACAAACAAACAATCATACAGCCTTCATACGCACAAACTACCACAAATCTGTCGACTACAACGAACAAACATAACGAGAAACAAACCCTTACCTATTCCACATATGGTGAGGGCAATGTTATACAGCCACAGTCGGTTAACCCAGGGCTTGTCCGAGATGTAACCCAATATGATACGTCCCACCGTATTGGCTATTCCGATTACAGCCAATAGGAAGCTAGCGTCCTCAGAGGCGATGCCTAATTTACTCGCCTTGTCCTAAAACCAAAACATTCATCAATATTTCATCACGTTTATCGTTTCTAGCTATTATATTTGTTAATGTTTTTACTTTGATGAAAACGTAAGGCACGTTGAATCCAATGCTCGTACAGAAGTTGGATACGACGAAGAGGATAAAGACGGGATCCTTCATAAGCGAAAGGTCGACCATTTCTTGGTAGGCGTCGTAAGCAGCGGGGGAGCAAGGAATGCAGCCGCAGACGGTGTTTTTCGTCTCGCCCGACAGTTCTTCCTGCTCCACCGTCTCGGGAATGCGATTCACTGAGCCGCTGTACAGCTTCGGGTTCGACCTACTCAACCGTAATGAGGATTAAGCGACACAGCGTCTATAAAGCCACGGATTATTATGGACGATAAAACCAGCTACGATACGTGGGAAGTATCAATCTATTACATCATATCAATATTACAGCTATCGCTGTATTGGTTTCTATTATTAGTGAGATGGATGGATGGATGGATACGTTGATAGATAGACCGATAGATAGACAGATAGATTGCTATATTAGATATTATGAATAGTAAGATGGATAGATTAAGATATATAAGATAGATAGATAGATAGATAGATAGATAGATAGATAGATTAGATAGTTAGGTAATAAGTCAGGTAATAGTTAGGTAGATAGTTAGATAGATATATAAATAGATGGATAGATAGATAGATAGACAGAGAGATAGATAAATTAGATAATTAGATATATATAGCTAGAGAGATAGATAGATAGATAGATAGACAGAGAGATAGATAGATAGATAGACAGACAGATAGACATGTAGACAGATAGACAGGTAGATAGATAGACAGGTAGATAGATAGACAGGTAGATGGATAGATAGATAGATAGATAGATAGATAGATAGATAGATAGATAGATAGATAGATAGATAGATAGATAGATAGATAGATAGATAGATAGGTAGATAGATAAATAGATGGGTAGGTAGCCAAGTAGACGGATAAATGAATACAAAATAATGACTATAATTCTTTATTAATTGAATTATTTAAAATACTTAAATGAGATTCTTAATTAATCATCTTAAAACAGATAATGATCATACATAATGTGAATAATTAATGAACAATAGTAAGGTTGAACCAACAGCTTACCTTCATCTTTATTACATTAATATTATATTAGCGACATAATTCATCCTTGGAAATAGAATTTAATTTACGACTATAATATTAAATTATTATCTTGATCATAAAGTTTAACTATCGACTAGCTAAAGGCTCATTTATGATATACACATACCAATCTGTTTTAATGTTATCATTATTAGATTAGTTTAGTAAGGTAAGTATAATAAGCTAGTAATTAAGTAGGTATTAATTAAGTTATTACTTGTATTCGGGGATATTGAGCAGGCTCCCGCTATACAAGATATCCTTGCGGTACATGATTCCAGCCGCATTGACTTCCTGCGTCGACGACTTCCTGCTGCTCGTCTGACTCTGACTTGCTCCTCCACCCTGACTCTTCCGGCGCTCCTCGGGCAGTGTTCCATGACTTCCAAACATCCTCTGCGTACCGTTAGCCTGGCTAGGGACTTCCAGTAACTGCGGCTGACTACGGGCCAGGATCCTGGAATTCCGGATCTCTCCAGCAGCATCGGGCATAACCTTGACTCCTCCGGCAAGAGAGACTCGTCCGTGGGCTTCTTCCGGTACGGTCAGATGGGCGGAATTCCGCTGACTGGAAGGTTTGTTTCCATTGGCCTCCGGTAGGACGAGTTTCTCCAGTTCGGCCGGATGAGCTGTTTCGATGGATTCTGGAGAAACTTTTTGGGTTTTAGGCGCTTCCAGTGGACGGAATAAGGCTCCGAAGAGCATGCAGTTGAGGATGATGGCCGAAGTGATCATCAGGGCTCCCTTCCAGGCGTATTCCTGGATCAGAGCTTCGATGGCCGGGGAGAAGATGAAGGTACCCAGACCGGACCCGCAGACGGCGATACCCGTAGCGAAGGAACGGTACTTTTCGAAGTAGCAGGTGACGCTGACGATTGCCGGTAAGTACATCAGTCCAAAGCCGAAACCTGTGTGATTATTTCTTTGTTAATTAAGATGCGATTGTTGGATAGTTTGGATAGTTTGGATAGTTGGAATACAACAGTGTCTTCTACTTGGACTATTCTATGCCTGGTTATGCTTATGTAGCTCTCAATCTACTCATCTATCTATCTAACCACCTGTCTATCTATGTATTTATCTAACTACCTACCTGTCATCTTATCTATCTACCTAACTGTATCTACCCGTCTGTCTGTCTATGTCTATCTACCTATTTATCTGACTACTTACCTATCATCTTATCCATCGATCTATCTATCTGTTTGTCTATCTAACTTTAGTCTACTCACTATCTATCTAACCACCTGTCTATCTATGTATTTATCTAACTACCTACCTGTCATCTTATCTATCTATCTTTCTATCTTTCCATCTATCTACCTATCTGTCTAACTATCTACCTAACTGTTTATCCAATTAGCTATCTATTTAACTGTCTATCTATATATCTGTTATGTATCTTTCTGTCACTCTATTCGCCTATCTACCTACGTAAGTACTGATTACGTACCGCTCTATCTCTCTGTTTATCCAAAGTGCATCAAACCTATATCTTGCAGATGAAGACAACACCGGCAAGTGCTATTGCTATCATATTCCTAGGAGTCGCGAAGCTATTCCAACTTAATCTGCTACGACTTAATGAATGGAAATCGAGTAACGGAATCGTTATTCTGCAGTACCTCCGATGAGTCCGACGGTAATATACAGGGTGATTACATTGGGTGCGAAAATACTGAAGAAGAATCCCACACCAGCTATAAGGCAGCCAAGTATGGTCACAGGTCGGCAGCCGTATTTGTTCACTAAAGAGCCGGCAATTGGTCCTATTTACATCAAAGTTCATTAGAATAACTTAATACAATTCAGAAAAACTTAATTTCGATATTCAAGCATCATAAAAATGTTCTTTAGAATATGAACATCTTAACTAGTGATTCAATTATACTTAAGTTTATTCCTTGAAAATTAGTTTAACTTGATTACAAAAGGAAATCGTAATTTCGTCGCCAGCTAATCGGTTTTGTAATTTTTACGGATTAGTTGCAACAATTACCCGATCCTAAGGTAACTCCGACAAGGATTGATAAAACCCACGAGGTAGATCCTGATCCTTGATTGTAGTAGACGAGCCACTCGGAAAGAAAGATGCCCATGTTGTACGTGATACCGTCAGCTATTGTGCAAAACAAAAACAAATTATAATCGTGACTGAAACACATATTGATCTGTTTAACCTTTAATGCTATATAGTAATAGTTTAATAACATCTCATTTCCATTAATTTTGGGTAAGGGGTTCTAATTAGCTAACCGTTTGTGTGTGTTATAAAATAAAGGACTAAGTTAGTTAGATAGGCACATACGTTTAGTTTTGTTATGTAGAGAGGTAGATATAGCTTACACATAGACTGATAGTTAAGCAGATAGATAAACAGGTAGATAGACAGATACATAGGTTGCCCGGTAGGTAGACAGACAGATAGACAGGTAGATGGGTAGACAGGCAGATAAATGTGTGGAAATGATAGATAGATAGATAGATAGATAGATAGATAGATAGATAGATAGATAGATAGATAGATAGATAGATAGATACATAGATAGAAAGATAAATAGATAGGCAAATAAGTAGATAGATAAACAGATAGACAAAATGCACAGATAGATAGATAGACAGGTAGATAGACAGATACATAGGTTGCCCGGTAGGTAGACAGACAGGTAGACAAGTAGATGGGTAGACAGGCAGATAAACGGGTAGAAATTATAGATAGATAGATGGATAGATAGATAGATAAATAGATAGATAGATAGATAGACAAAATGCACAAATACATAGATAGATAGACAGACAGATAGTCAGGCTGATAGACAGATGGATAGATAGTAAGATAGGTGGACAGGTAGACAGGCAGATAAACGGGTGGATGAGTAGATAGATAAAGGATAGAGTAATAGATAGATAAACAGCCAGATAGATAAAAAAGATAGACAGACAGATCAATAGTTAAATAAGTAGGTAGACGACTAGGCGGAAGTTAAGATGGACAGATATGTAACTAGATAGGGGTACTCGACATTAGTGTGATGAACGTTTAGCTACAATGCAAAATGCGTCTATAACAATTCATTACCGATAATATGAATCATGACGGAACCAAAGACGACCATCCATCCCCATCCGCCATCAGGTGGTTTCACCGCGGGCTCATCCGATTGTTGTGCGGATTTCTTGGCAGGTGCTCCGTGCGTCATTTCCTATTTGAGTCTTTTAAGTACTTGAATTGAGTCAACCTATCTGAGCTGCGCGTGACGACCAGTTCAACTGGGAGTCACTATGACGGGTTTCTTTGTTTTTTCCTCAGTGGTCCAAGGCAAGCCTTTTCATCATACGAGACGGAAAACCGGCAACAGAATTACTTTTCCTCCGCACGATTCAACGAATTCCCTGAAATAGAACAAACAAACTTCAACAGTTTAATCCAATCTAAAGTCACTGTTTCATCTTAGAATCATCTATCCCTTAAACCATTAGATTTTATTTAACTCGTGTTATAAATTTAATTAAACGTTATCGTTATAGTTACAGAATTGCACGACACAGTGTCAACATGACGTTTTCAACACTTAAAAATTCCTGATTCAAACAAAGTCGTATTCTTTCCCCAATACAAAACACTTTCACTTTTACTACTGCAGATATCTCTTCTCGACATCTTTCGCTTATTCACCGTGTTCTTTTATCTCGTCCCGAGTTTTATTTTAATCTTATTTCACTTTTACTGTCGGTTCGAGACAATTTATAGACGACCAGGTAAAAAGAAAGTAAAACCGGTTTCTGCTGGACAGACCGACTGTAGCTGCAAGACACGACGCAAAGGATTCGCTTTCGACTTGGTTGGGGATGAAAAAGTCTGGACTCTAAAGCTCGCGTGCCGTTTTAGAAAGCCACTGCTGCGCATGGCGGTGAATGAAACACACAAGTCTTATTACATCATACTTTCGCGGTAAGACTGAAAACCTAGAATCGAACACCCGTGTAGACCGCAAAGTTCCGCTTCGGTTCGCTGTGCAGTAGAAGCGCAGGAAGGAAAACTATGCGCGGAACGCGAGGCGCCGATTATGTAGATAGCTTAATATGGCGACCTGATATGGTGCTCAAAGTCCCTTAACCGCGTGTTCTGGTGAACAGGAGCTATAATGAGCTTTTTATGATTATGAATTTTATGAGCTTCATAGTATATATTATAGGTTTACGAGGGGCTTATTAGTATATTGGTGGTGCGCTATAATGATGGTCAAAGATGTTCAAAGATGGTAATTTGACGCTATGAGCTTTCAAATGATCCTTTCAGTGACTGTTTTGTAAAGATACACCTTGTATTTGAGTCTTACAGCCAGGTTGCTCGAATCCGTACGTGGTATTATGTTACTGGTATTCTTATTGGCTCGTTTTCGGGTTCGTATGTGCTGAGGAACGTTCAGTGTGATGTTCAAGTGACCTTCGGATCATGTTAAACGATGTTCAAAGGGTGTTGATAAAGTATTCAACGAAGTAAGATGGTCAATACTCGTAAATTAGTGCATTCGTAGGACCTCGATAATGCTCAGTGATGTTCAGTGATGCTCAGACTATAGGCTAAACGATGTTCAAAGGATGTTCAAGGAAGTTCATCGATCACGGAGTTCGATTCTAAGCGTTTTTTTTTTACGTCTCGTCATTGCTCAGTAATGTTCAGTAATGCCCAGACTGTGCTAAACGATGTTCAAAAATGTTAGTAACGTGTTCAGCGAAGTTAGATGGTTAGAATTCGTAATGCACTACTGCAGTCCTACGGGTTCGGTAATGCTCAATTTTGCTTAGTTATGTCCAGAAGACGTTAGACAATGCTCAGGGATGTTCATAGATATTCAAAGAAGTTAATCAACGAGGCAAGGTAAAATGGTAAGGGTTTTTATTACGGACTCGATATTGCTCAGTGATGTTCATTCTACACTCACGGTGTTCAAAGATGCTCACGTATACTAAACAGGCTTCCAAATAAACCATCTTCGGGACAATATCAATATTCCTATTCGTTCATTTTAGTTCATTAGTGCTCACTGATGCTCGGTAATGTTCAGTGAAGTTCAAATTACGCTAAATGATGTTCAAAGATGTTCACTCATGCTAAACGAGCTTCCAAATAAACTATCTTTGAGATTATATCAACATTCTTATTAGTTCACTAGTGCTCAGTGAAGGTCAGTGATGCTCAGCGATGTTCAAATGATGTTCAAAGACGTTCTATCCGAGTATATCAAGCTTTGAAATTACCCAGTAAATTGGTACTGTTATACCCATGTTTCCGGTCATTTACCACGTTGCTTGAAACGTGTTCAACAAAGGTCACTGAACACGTTCAACCTCTCTTATGACGTATCCATCCCATTCTTACGCTTTGACTCGTGCTTAAACAATATTCAGTGGTGTTCAAACGGTGTTCAAATCGCCCAGAATGCTTATGAATACACTTGCGCAAAGGTGCAATTAAATGGTTATTACAGTTATAACGCTATATTTTTTCCATAACTTTTACACGCAATGTTCGTATGGTTCAATTACACTTGCAAGAAGTCGAGCGATTCTCACGGGTTTGCGAACCCCTGCCTAGCGTCGAAAGTCGGCGACCGGAATACGAGAACCCCATTGCAAATATTGATGACGCAAAAATGAGGTCAATAGGGATCGATTTCCGCAACAATATCCAGCTGGCTATCTAATTTTAGTCCGTCTCTTGCAAACAAGGATTCCCGTCCGATAAGAATCATATGGAAGAATCCCTCTGAACGTTTAAAAACTTCACTTGGATAACAGCAGACAGTTATCCTGATAACAATCTTCAAGTGCTAAGCACCCCCAATCGATCTTTAGACCCGAGAAGCTTTTGTTTGCGCAGAGAGTACCAGTGCAGATAACGTGAAACTATGAAAAAAGAAAATCTCAGGCTGCCATGATACCTGAGCTCCGAGACGTGCTTTAAATACTAAACTTCTTAAATTCTTGTATAACTTATAATCCAAATATTAATTGAAATATCTGTTTAAAGCTGGTCAAAAGTAGGAAATGCCTACGCCTATTTTTAGAATAACTCGCCCTTAATATTTAACGGTCCGCGTCTATTTCCAGTCCGTCAACATGTAAACAAAAGAATATGTCGAAAAACGGTTCGAAGTTGGCACAGTTTACCGCGCTTTGTCCCGCATTACCACGTGGGAACAGGCGAGAGTGATCTCTCACTATATATGCGTAACAAAGGCGAATGACCAACTTTCATGAGCTTCTCCCATCTACCGACCTCAGATATCGATCTCCGTTAGTCAACAACATGCGACAATCGTCTTTTATGCGTTGCAATAAAATCAATAGCGACGTAGCGTTTACAACTACACACAGACAGTGGTTGCTTATCACCATATGTTAAGTTGGGCGTTTCGACTGTTTTACTTTTGACGTGCGAGTTTTATCTTACCTTGAAAATGGCTGAAGAAACAACTGTGGAAACAGAACTAGACTCGGTGAAAATAGGAGGAATTAAAGTTAACGCTCCGTCACGCAATCTCACCATGTGTTGCGCTAACAACTGCCCTGCTCTTTCTGCCTGCGTGCCCTCGTTCCCCGATCGCGCGCCATACAATGACAGATAAGCGTCAAACACGCCTCTGTTTAAAACATAGACTATTGCAACCATCACCTTTTTTAAATTAAAAACTGGATTCAACCGTATTGTCGATATTATGTGTCATTTAATTTGATTTAAGAGGATGTAGAGCATGATGCAATGTGAACGGTTTGAATTGTAATAAGCGCCATCTAGCGGTAAAAATTGAAACTAAAAATGCTCGTGTCAATGCCAACAGGGTATGATACAAGTAAACAAACCCATGTTGTTGTTTGTTAAAGTCGTTAAAGCCAGTCGCACACTTGAAGGACATTTTGTATCTATTTTATAAACATATTTTTTTAAATGTAAATATCCTTTTTATAAAAACTGTGGCACAGCTTTCTTGTGCTGTCCCATATTTTCCATTATCCACGGTTTGATAAATGAATGAAAATAAAGTAGTTGAATTCCATGTAATCGATGCAGACCAAACTGATCCAGAAAATATATTTGAATTCCACCTCTCCTCTTCTGTTGTCAGATCAACGGGACATTTTATTCCGCTCGGATTAATATCGGGGAGACCAAGAAGACGTCTTCATAAAAAAATGTTTTTCAAGGGAACAGGAGATCCTGCTTGACAATCTCGTAAACCATTCGTCTTCTATAGTAAGGCATGTCTTTTTGTGAGAACGTGAATTTGGCTCCTCGAGAAGCATACTCGGCAAACTTGCAGCAGAAAACCCCGCAATCGCTTCCGTTGCTCTGCTGCGGAACGCCCTTAACGCACTTGGTAGTCCACTGGTTAACGTCAAGGGGAACCTTCTTCTTGTCCAGGCTCTCGTCTGCCAGGTACTGCAGCAGCGCATTCAGGCAGTGTTTGTTGTTACCTCCCAGACTGTCATAGTAGTATATGATTTTGTCTTTCACCGATATTACTGCGGTGCACCAGTGAAGCCCAAGATGTAACGGGACCAGGAGGAGGTCGTAACTGAAGATGTCGACTTTCCTCGTCCAGCGTTTCAGCCCAGCGTGCCCTGAGCTGACGAGTTTCGGGTAAAAGAAGGTGTTGAACGCGTAGCTGCGGGGAAACTGCGGCATTGTTTTACTCCGTTGCATTATCATCGTGAAATAGGTATTGATTATCTGGTCGTTTAGCCAGTTTAACCCCCTAAGGCTGACGAGATCCTGACCAGTGATATCCGCGTCAAAAGCCTTACAGACGACGGTCAGCGGGCCCCTTTGCAGAGAGTTGCGAATGATTTCCTCCATCTCCTTGGTAATCTTTGGCAGAGTAACTGGAACCTCCGAAACTTCAGCGATGAGGCTAATTTGCTTCCGAAAGGTGTCCTCGAGAGCAGTTTCGAAATCATCTCGTAATTTCGATCCGAGCTTCTTTTGTAAGCACTCATTCTCGACGAGTCGCTGACGCTCTCTCTCCTTGGCGCTGAACCTTTTCCGCAGGCTGGAAGCAAAGGCTGGATTCAACACGGGAGACAGCCCCACAGATTCGGCCTGCGAGCTTTCCCCTGGCACCTCGCGATCTGTGTTGGCAGCCGTTGCTGAAGAGGTTGTGGATTCTGGAAATTGAGATCCTTGCGTGGTAGTCTGATCTCGAAGAGATTCCTCTGCGGTGCTTGTATGTGTCACGCTGGTAATTTCAACGATAATTGGACTCTTGGATTGTGGTACAGGCTCGATCCTGGTCTCGTGGATTATGGCAGCTGATGTAGAACCTATTCAACAGTCATATTACAATATCGATCACTAGAGCACCGAAAAGTAAACGTACCACCAAACGAAAACGCTCTGCATGTGAACTGCTCCAGTAACCGCGAGTAACTCTCCTTCTCCTTGAGGCGGATGCACTAAAAAAAACATATTCGCAACAAGACCTTAACTAACATCCACAATTAGGTACTACATGATTTATGGTCGAAGTACAGGAAGCCGAACTTGTGACGCTACTGCCCGAACTTAACTGACGCCCCTGTGAAAGGCCAAGCTGCTCAATTAAAGACCTACAACGCAATAAGATATCAGCATACATTTCCTCACAGACACGAGTAATTTTAACAGATACATTTTGATCTTTGGCAGAGAATTTGTCCCAGTTTTACGAGCTTTGTCTGCCATCCTACCCGTCGGCTGCGAGCAGCTTTTGTAATATTCGAGGCAGTATCGAGGAACCGGACTGTGAACAGGTAAAACCGCTTTTGAGGGCGGAAGTAAACTGGATCTCGGGGAAGTTTCTAGAATATAAAATCCATGTAAGTTGGTATGAAATCTAGTGTGATGCTGCAAAACTCACGGCTTGATTTGGATCCAACAACACTACTCGAGACGCTTACTGGTTGACTCATAATTACAAATTCTGTCCTATTCTGCTGTCTACCCTCGTTCGGTTCTCGTGAAGGACTCGTTTCAAGTTTCAATGCGGAATTTGCATGTTGACTGCTCCCTGCCTCGGAGGCGAAGATTGTTGGTTTTGGTTTTACTACTGGCATGTTGCGTCCTCGTAAATGGACCCGCAGCTTTTTTGACGGACTCTCAGCAAACGAGTATTCCTCTCTGCAAAATGATGAATCAAGTTGGTTGTTTGCATTTAGCAATAAACTGTTTTTAAAAAACTGGGGGAATACTTTGTTTACCTTGTTGTGTTTTCCTGACGTTTTCTCTTGCTGGTTTGATTTGCGTTTGGCGTAGTAAACAAGGAGGAAACCCTAGAAAATGCACCGCTGACGGCGTCTTTGAATGTTTCTAGCATAACTTGACTATTATTTACGGCTTCTGAAATTGCAACGAAACCCCGCTTAAGATGATCTCGAGAAGCTACGGTGTTTTAAGCTAAGCCAGCCAAGCTGTTGTTGTTTCTTACCTCGTCCGTTCGAGTCCGCCAGTTAGTCCTCCACTTGGCCATAACTGGAACTAGTTTGGATAGTAGGCGGAGCCTTATGGGCAACTTGCTTTTCTACCGTTGGTCAAGAGTTTACAGACTCCGCCTTCCCGTACAAAGCCTATTTACTTTCGCAGCCTCATTGAAACCGGTAGGAGCGGATACTACTAAACTGCTGCCTGTGATCACTGTGCGCTTACCTATTTAATGAAGAGGAATACTTTGAATGGATAGATCAACTTAAATTTAAAAAATACGTTTTATTTATTACTTTATTCATTTTTCATTATCTCAATTAATTTAAAGTTAATATTTATGAACTATATGTTAAATTTGTCAATAGATTTCATCCTAAGTAGTCGATTAAAAACCCAAAGCAATCGATAAAGAACACAGTAATCGATATGTAATCATGCGGTATACTTTCGTTATATAGCAGTTCAGCTTATAACTTTCCTGTTATAATATAACTTATTAAATAATTAATAGTTGATAAAGTGTAAAAAATTACTTTTATTAAATTTATCGATGAAGTCGAATTATGGAAGGAAAAGTACCTAGTCGAAACAAAATTTCATAAATAACAATAATGCGACTTACTAACTGCTATAATCTTCATCTTTCATTTTAGAAATTCAAACGTATCAGTAGATGGCGCTCGAAGCAATCGATTGTAAACGGAAGGAATCGATATACAACAAGGTCAGATTTTTAATTACCCGATATTGCGAGATTACGCTTTTATTACGCAACAACTTAGTTAAGATATCATTCCGTTCCATCTGAAATTCGTAATTCATTTAATAGATGTATTTTTCTGCATATTTTACCCCGAAAAAAGTTAATTATCGATTAAGTCGAATGATGGAAGGAAAAGTCGATAGTCGGCCATCTTGCCCGAGGCACTACCACGAAAGGAGGGACCGAGGTCGCGCCACTGTTTCCACCTTTGCTTCGAGCGCCCAGGGACAGCGTACCGAGTCGTACCGGGGGAGGCGTACGTTCTACAGTCTCTCTTTCAACTTCACGTCTTCTCCGTTTCCCATATCTCAGTCGAAATGGAGAAAACCGAAGCGCAATTTTTCGCCATGGCGCCTCCGAAAATGTCCAAAACGGAGTCGTTCAAGCTTTTTCTTTGGAACAGCGAAACCAAAGAATTCCTCGGGCGCAATGGGAGCAGTTGGGGTAAGACGTCTTATTTTACCGGTTTCAAAACCTTCTTATCGATATTTCAAACTTTGCCTTACGTATGTACCCTTTATATCGAAATTTGTACCAATAAAACAAAAAGAGAGGAAGAAGAATAATGTGTTAATTTTCTGGAAAAGAGAGGGAAAGGCCGTTGAAGAGGTTCCAGAAATTCTATTTTTAAACCGAGTCCACCTGCTTTGAAGAGGAAAAAATTCGAATTTTTTAACACATGGACCGGTTTCTGTCTAATTTAGTGAAATTTTTTGAAAAAATATTTTTGAAACGTATTTATCGCCTCGTGTTATTTGCGCATGTACGAAACAATAGGAGTCTCGCGTGTTCCCTTTTCTTCTGCAGGCAACAGCAAATCAATAACATTGCGGGGGCTTTCTCCTTCCTCCCTTTTTCCCATTCCCCATCCCTTCATCAGGCCCTTTTGCTTCGTCCTTATTTTCGCTCCCTCTTGTATTATAATTGACATCCTCTGTGACGTCACGCAAGTCACGGGGACAGCAAAAAAGATGGATTGTTTAAAGCTGTAGTGACATCGATTTTTCCCGGCTAATTTCGTCAAATGTAAAGTCGCCCCTTTGAAATGTCGCCCTGTGAAAACTCGCCCTTAGCGTTACAAAGTCGCCCTTTTGCAATTCGCCCATTTTTTAAAAATACAAATTATATTGTGAATTAAAATTTGAATTTTCCTTTTTTTTTAGCCAAAATTTTGGTCTTCTACGTGATCCTCTATGCGTTCTTGGCTGGTTTCTTCGCCGCCATGCTGGTCGTCTTCTTCCAGACGCTCGACCACCACCAGCCCAAATGGCAGAACTCGAACGGACTTATCGGAACCAATCCCGGTATGTACCAAATAACTAATTTCCTGCATTCTGCATGAAACTGAGCTGTTTTAATCTCGCAGGACTCGGTTTCCGCCCCATGCCAGAGGAAAACGTCGAAAGCACGCTGATTGCTTTCAAGCACGGAAACAACGGCAACTGGAAGCACTGGTACAACAACCTGGAGAAGTTCCTAACCCGTGAGTAGATGTGGATTCTTCATGTGTGAACTGTAAACCAATAGTCTGTTTTGAACTCTAGCCTACGATAACGTCGCTGGAGACGGTGAACACTTCACGAGCTGCAGTTTCGACAAGCCCCCGCAGAGCAACAAGGTCTGCAGCTTCGATATCAAGCTCCTCGGTAACGCGTGCACCAAGGAGGAACTTTTTGGTTATGAACGAGGCCGTCCTTGCATTCTCCTCAAGCTCAACAAGGTTCGTTTTTCCACTATATCAAATTTTAAAAAGTGACGAAATGGAAAAGTTGATTGTGTGGTTTCTTTGCAGATCTTTGGCTGGGTACCCGATGTGTACAATGATACGGAAAACCTGCCCGAAGCCATGCCTGCCGATCTCAAGACCTACATCAAGGACCTTGCTGCGGAGAACCCCGCTCAGGTAATTTCCACCACGTCTTTCCAGTGCAAAACAGTTATGTTCACAGTTTAATATGTTTGTTCAAAACAGGCTAACATGATCTGGGTTTCGTGCGAAGGCGAGAACGCGCCGGACCGCGAGTACCTCGGCAACATCACCTACACCCCGTACCGCGGTTTCCCTGCGTATTACTTCCCGTACAAAAACACGGGAGGATACCTGAGCCCCATCATCGCAGTCCAGTTTGAAAAGCCCGAAAGTATTACTTATTCTTTTACTTATTAACTTTTCATTGAGTTTGTATCTCAATCTTAATCATTTCTTTTTGTCTGAATCATCGCAGCTGGAGTTTTGATCAACATCGAATGCAAAGTGTGGGCCAAGAACATCATCCACGACAGGCAGCGTCGTCTGGGATCCGTTCACTTTGAGCTGTTGATGGATTAGATCATTCATAGACGGAAGACAGATAATATCCAGTTTGTTGAACAAAAGAAGTGAAAACAAAGAAAAAAAAGAAGAAAGGAAGACAAAATAATTAGAGTAAAAAGTTTTTCATAACAAGTCCGTGGGTAGTAAATCAATGGGTAGAGGTTACGTAGTGAATCTCCCAGTATAAACAACTCAATTTTTCCCCCTCCACAAAAATACTTTTTTTGTAGCCAAAAATCTCGAACTTGTAAAAGTGCATTAGTTTTTTTTGAAGTTTTATTTTTAACGTTTTGATTGTTGGGCTCTTTTACTGCCTCGCTCTCGACCCCCAGTTGAATATCTGACATGGGTGTTTTTATAATTTTTTTAAAATTAAATAATGCACCCTCCGCCGACTCATTTGGAAAGTAATCTCTCTCTCTCTCTTCCTAATGATATTGCCATTCCCTCCGTTTTTTTCCTCCTTTAATGCTCTCTCAATGTAATTCGTCAGTTACAATATACTTGGATACACTACGACCGAATTCAATTCTGATCACTCCTTTTATTACCATTTAGTACTATTAATTATTTCTTAATTCCGGTCATGTTTGGTATATGATAGTATTAATCAATTACTTCTTATTGATATATGTTATACTTCTTATAGCAATACTAACTTACGTTAATTAGTTGCATTCGTAATATAAATTTGTACTGATTAAAATTTATTCTTATGAAATTATTTCTGCAGTAAATACAGATTCACTTCGACTTTTCCTTTATTCAGTTTATCACCATTTCTTTCTGGTTATCTTTCAATCTATCTAACATCTTATCTAACAAGTATTCAATATGATTGTATTTTGGAAGTCGATTTAGTTCTGCAGAGAATTTGACGGTTTTTCTTACGGACGCAGGTTGCTCAGGTACTGCGTAGCAAACTCCAGCGGATCAACATTGGGCGGAGTAATGAGGCAAACCCTGCGTCCGTCCTGCGTAGTAAACTCGACGGCCTGTCCGATTTCTCCATAATTGGAACTCTCGTCATTCTCGGCGATGGTGAAGACGGTATCGGCGGTCTGACCCTCTTCCAGCAGCTCGTTCGACTCTTCAAAGACTTGGCCATCGTCGGTGGTCAACGCGGGGAGGGTCAGGGTGTCGTCCTCCACCAACTGGATGGTTCCGAGATCCTCACTGGCTGATTCCGCACCAATGGTACTGAGGACCAGCTCTGATTGGCTGCCATCCGGATTGGTGACGTAGATGATTTGCTGACCGTCCAGACTGAGTGTAGCGATGGCGTCGTCGACGTCGGCAGATTCCCCGGTGTCTTTGACGTCGATACTGGGTTGGCCCTCGACGTTTTTGTGCGTTTTCTTGTGTTTCTGAAGGTTCGACAGGTCGGAGAATGCCTTGCCGCAGATGTGGCACTGGTAAGGCTTCTCGCCCGTGTGCAAACGGAGGTGTTTCTTCAGCGCCCATTGTTCGGTGAAGCTTCGCGGGCAGAGGGAACAGGCGAAGGGCTTCTCGCCGCGGTGACGGCGCAGGTGGCCCTGCAGGGTGTCCTTGTGAAGGAAGTCCTTGCCGCAGTATTCGCATTTCCATGGACGCTCTCCAGTATGACGCTGCGTGTCACATAAAAAAAATAATTAATTCGATCAATTAATAAACTAATTAAGAAATTGAATTAAAAAAACAGGTGTCATATGTACGCTGAATTGATCATTTTTAATCACAGGTTAATCACTGAATAATAAGTTGTTATAAAGTCAGTTATAAACTGGAGCCAGGTGGAATTCCATGGAGCCACATGGAACTAGCTACTACTACGTTAGACGTATTTTAAGGGCGAGCAAAATTTTAGATTATATTAATTACAATTAATTATAACGATTATATATATTATCTAAATAATTAATTAAATTTGATATTTCACTCATCTTGAAATTCCAACTTAGGCTGAAGTTAATTTTACAATTTACAACAGAACCGAGATTTACCAAGTAACAACAATTCATAACCAACTGTCATCTTATTCCTAAGAACACTGACAGGTACTGAATTGAGGAGTAAATGCGATTAGTGTAAGCTGAATTATTCCATGAATTCAATTATCATTATTACATTATATAATATAATTTAATTTCGACTTTACATTAAAGTTAATTTCATACTTTCAAGTGTAATTTATGCTGCGACGATGTGGTGAACCTCTTGGAGCAGAACTGGCAACTGTACGGTTTTTCTCCGGTGTGGATCCTCATGTGTTCCTGCAGGTTGCCGGCCTGCGAGAAACTCTTGCCGCACACCTGACAGCTGAACGGTTTCTCGCCCGTGTGCCAGCGCATGTGCAGCACCAGACTCGTCTTGTGCGTGAATTTCGATTCGCATAAGTTGCACTCGAATTTTTTCACTCCGGAATGGACTGCGTTGTGGTTGAACAGATTGGCCCTGTTGAATTACAATTCAATTAAATTAATAAAATTAAGTTTCACTTTAACTGTTTCTATGAAATACGTACAGTACACGGTTGGACGATATATCACAAATCTAACTTTTCTCGCCATGATATATCATATAGATAATAATAATATCAAGTTAGGGCTTCAACATTATCAATATTTACATTAGACGACTTCCTTTCTTGATATTTCATATCAAAATCACCCAATCTGACTATCTATTAACAAGAAATCAAACTATCAATGGGCAGACATATCATCTATCATACCAATATCAAAATACTGATATATTGAACTTTTCTCGCTATCATACATCATATCAAATTCAGGTTTCAAAAATATCGATATTTCCATCGTGGGATTTCGATTTCCTTTCTTGATATTTCATATCAAAATCACCCAGCCTAACTATCGATCTACAAAATAATACCTTAGTTTACGAATGATTTTACTATAATGATCAATTTTATCATTACAATTAATTAGTATATATAATCAGATATTAATAAATTGTAATTACCATTTTATTATATTATTTAAGTGATTAATATTTCACAAATATCAGTATTTATAGATAAAGAATGTGCTTTTTTTAAAGAAATTTGATTCGGTGAAACCTGGTTTTGAAAGTGGCGCCACAGACGTGACAGATGAACGGACGAGCGTCCGAATGGACCAGCATGTGCCGCTGCAGGAGCTGCTTGTGCTTGAAGCTCTTGTCGCAGACGCGGCAGGTGAACGGCCTCCCCTTGGAGTGGGACACTTCCTTGTGGTAGAAGACGGAGCTCGGGTGCGAGAACGTCTTGCCGCAGAGGTCGCAGATCTTGCTGCATGCGTTCGCTGCTGCGTGCACCTTTCATTTCAGGGAGAAAAGAACATAAACATCAACATTTCCTCCTCATCATTGATTTCTCACTTAATATTACTAATTATCTAAGCATTATAATTTACTGTAACCACCGTATCATTCAGAATATATATCATCAGAATATCAGTCAGATATCATCAGAATCATGACGTAAGAACGAGTATTTTCGGTTATCTACTTAAAGATGTCACCATATCGTCCCAACGAGGTTACTCAAGTTAGCAAATCGCTCCAGTACCATGCTGCGAGTCTTCGAATCTTAAAGTTAATCTCAGTTATAAGCACATAACAAGGGCGCAGGCGATTCGAGTGAATCTTGTATCGAATAGTATCAGTCACGTTTTCAGTGAGAATCTTAAAGTTTAACCACTGTGCTTTATTAATTTACTAATTATTAATTCTTTCCTATGTCGCTGATTAAAAAAACATGAATACAATTAAAATTTTGAAATATAAAAAAAGAATTTTGTGATTGCGTCTTTGAGTCAGTGAGTCGGGTCACAACAAGTCGATGGTTTCTGTCTGGGTTGAATGTTTTAAAATTTTTATTCTGCATAGTATTTTTTAATATTCTACAATATGGACATTTATTTTACTATAGTATATTTTAATATTATAGAATTTTTTCAAATGAATATCTAAAGTTGGAAACCTTCACAATGTGCGCGGTCAAAGCCGCTTGATTCTGATGCGTCGCTTCACACGAGTGGCATTTGAACTCGTTGCCGCCGTCGACCGCTTCATCGGCCGTCATTTCAGCTTCTCTGTCCTCTTCTTCCGGAGGTAGTGCATTGAGCTCCATGATGCCGACACCGCTGTGCTGCTCGGCTTCCTGATGACTCGCCAGTTCCTCTTTGGTAGCAAACGTGTCCTGACAGCTGAGGCATATGTACTGCGAGCTGATGTGCGACTTTCTATGGTGCAGGTAGTGTCCGTTGTGAAGGAATCCGCGTCCGCAGAATTCACAAATAAACCTGTCATTTACGAAAATGGCCTTTAAGAAATTCAATCAGTGCAAAGAATAAAACGCGGGCGAGAAAACTTGTACAGGCGAAAGCCCAAGCTTAAAAAGAAACCTTCGTTTCCGGGGTCTTCCGACTTTCTTCTTCCGCCGAGTTTCTCCGGAATCGCCAACAGTCTGATCTTCATCATCATCATCGTCCAGATCCAGATCTTCGTCATCCAGTTCTTGTTCCGCGTCGACAAGTTCCTCAGCAGCTTTTTCCGCGTCCTGGAGTATCTCATCCACTTGCCCGTCTTCCGCCTCCTCCTCCTCGTCCTCTCCCGGAGCAATAACTCCTTCCTCTTTGAGGATAGCGTCTAATTCTTTACCTTGGACGACTCCTTCGAACCTGCAGACGAACATTTCCACCGTTAAATTTTACTCATTAACACTAGATTAATTAAAAACTGGTTTACAAAGATACCTTGGTGGTAATTTCCTCCGTCGCCGAGTACGTCCACCTTCTGCAGGAGCCTGTCGCTTCTCTTCGGCTTCCTTGAACATCAACTCCAGGGCTATTTCAGGGTCGACATTCTCTTCCGGCGACTCTTTGGAAGGCTCGATTTCTTCCGGAACGTCCGCGGGTGCAGCTTCCGTAGCAGCAGGCTCCTCGGGTTGCACTTTACGAGGCCTTCCTCGTTTCCTTTTGGGAGTTACGCGGTCCTCGACTGCCAAGGTCATCGGATGGTCGGCTGGGAACAAATCCTGAAGCTCTAAAAAATAAAAATTTAAATTGAATGTAATGTATAAACATATAAGGAATGATACAATTAAAGTTAATGTACTGAGATTTAACTTTAAACTACACGTAACGATGTAGAGTCCTAAATTGAAAGTTTAACTAATTGTATTACACTAATTTATTACGCAACTTTATTTAACATTATTACATTACAAAAACACGTTTGTTACTTTTATAAATAAAAATATTCTGTTTATTATGGTTGTCATAGATTATCATTTTATTTTAAGTTAATTACATTATTTTGCGAAACTGCGTGGAACTGCATGGGAACAACCTTTAAATCAGACAAGTTTACTAGCGGCAACTTTACATAACAACCTATTTCAATTATCCAACACTCTAATACTTCTGTTGTACAGGAAAACTGAGCTATTCAGGTTTAATACAGGGAAAATTAGTCAATTCACATTCAATTCATATTCAGCACAGATAAAAGTTAAGGTTAAAACAAAAACCAACATTACATCAAATTTCAAATATTAATTTCATTTACTTGGCGTTATCCTACTGGAGAAAACCAATGGGCACTGAGTATTGAGTTTGTGATTAGAGTTAGTCGTTATCAGGTTTTATAATTACATAGTTAATAACACAGTACACCATAATTGATGTTTAATATACAGCGTTCAAAAACATACATTATTTACAAATGATTGCAGGCGAAATAATTTTTTAACGTAATTGTTTTTCTACTGTAAAATCCTGCCAAAAAGAAGAAGGCACCGATGGGATTCGAACCCACGATCTCCTGCTTACTAGGCAGGCGCTTTAACCAACTAAGCCACGGCGCCTTACCCATTTGACGCAAAAATACCTAAAGATGCAGCTACTAGGACAGGGACAAGATTGAACATAACGCTTCTTTCAGGTAGACATCTATTTAATAATTGTGTGTTATATTAGTGTACCCTAGTTTTTCTCTAAGTCTGTCAGACAGAAATCTACGTCCTTCAAGTCCAAAGTCCACGACCATGTTTAGAAATTAGCGTAAATTATGCTGGCCGGTTACATAACAGATAAGTGATATCTCTTCACAATGGATGACATCTGTCTAATCATAAGATTCCTCGACGTAAAGATAAATAACAACATACCAGATAAGCAGTAAGTACGCCGAAACACCAATAACACTATTTGAAACCCAATTATTAGCGTTTCAGGTTTAAGTTAATTAACTTAAAAGAAAAAAAACTCCACAAAATAGGCACCGATGGGATTCGAACCCATGATCTCCTGCTTACTAGGCAGGCGCTTTAACCAACTAAGCCACGGCGCCATGTTGAACTCACCTGGAAATTTATGAGAAGAGAATGCTTGTTGTTGTGTTGATCTCAACCTCTCCACCTGGATTCATGATTCAGTTTAGTACAACGTGTTATTTACATTTTAACCACGGTTAAGAACTGTTCACAATAAAGCTAATTGTGCACTGCGAAGGTGAATATCAGGAATGTAAATAAAGAAAATTTAACTGATTAAACCTAATTTAGACTCGAAGATCACGTTAGTAAGTCGCCACAGAAATAGCGTTGGGCAGGCAGCTCCTACTCCAGACCAACACAGTCAAAAGAATTACAGAGTTGCAACGCAGAAATGAATCGGGTAATTTGAAATTGAATCGTGTTCGTCGAGACATGCTTCAGTGGCAGCGTAACGTGGATGAACTATTTGTAATAATACCTGTTCCTTGTACAGTAACCGCAGAAGCTTTTGTCCCGAGATGATGTTGTTGAAGAACTCGATGACGAGCTGCAGGTTCAAGTTGCAGTTGGAACACATGAGCTGAGGGAATTTGCCATCGTTGTCGACCTGTCAAACAATTTGCATAGTTAAAGATCTGTCCCGACTAAAACGATGAATTCAACACTCCAATGATATACACGTCACCCTTACGCGAAACAAAATCTTAACCTTACGAATTGTGTAGGCTAGAAGAGAAGTATACTTGTCCAAAGACCTAGAATGCATTGCAGACTTCAGTAGAATCACTTAAACGACTTGATTATGGCGGTTAAACAGGCCGGCGAACAGCGAAGTCAATACAGAATCTCTTAAAACTGAGGTACGATTTAATTTTAATTACGTTACCTTAATGGGTAAATAACGATTGACGATTTTATGTAAGGTGTCATTTTCGTCATAAAGCAGCACGCCTTCAGTAATTTCATTGGCGCATAAACGGCAAATATTCGATTCCGACAAGGAGGCCGCCATGTTGGATTTTGGGCGAAACGAAACCCCGCCCATCATCAAAAGGGCGCCAAATTCAAACGACTAAAGAATAAGAAGAACAACTCGTGTGATGCGAGAATCATTCCGTACGCGAAGGTTTTTGAGTATTTTACGTCTTTTGAAAGGTGATATAATTTTTCTTGACAACAAAATGACTCGGGCGATTACGAAAAATAAATTTGGCATTTGCAAATTTAAACTTTAACTGCTTTAGACTGTGCCGTGTTCCAGCTGAAGGCTATGTGACGTCTTGATTGGGTTGCACTTTACCTTGCAATCTCACTGACTTCATCTTTAACCAAAATCGTAGTTCTGTTATTCTAAAAGGCATGCTGCAATCTTGCTTGTCATCAGTTTCCGCTACCGAAGTTTCGTTGAGTACCAAAGACTACAGAGCTTATGCACTTAGAAATGTCGGCCATCTTGGCGGCCTGTGGCGATCAGCTAAACGTAGTCTCGCCATGCAAAAATGGGCACATTTTTGTCGTAATTTCTAGAGTTTCTCGTAGTCTCGTAGTCTCGTAGTTTCCCAGTTTGCTAGTGATGGTTGACATAGGCCTCCCGCAGCCTCACGTTCAAAAATACTTATAGGATAATTACTTTTAATGCTTTAACCGTTGACCTTTGTAAACTAGTTATTCTTTTTCATTCTACATAATGAACAGCCACGGAAGTATGATAGCACTCTGTACGGATGGAAAAATGCCTTTTATCTTTCCCGACCACATTGCGTTTTATCCGGTTACGAGAGGCATTAGTCATTAAAACGAAAAAAATCCGTGTTTTCGACACTTCATTTCCTGAACTAATCTCACGCCTTTAGCTACATTTAACTTTATATTTTCAACTACAACATATTGGCTTAAAAGTTTACCCGACTATTAAGTTATAGCCGCAATTACACTACTAGCTGAGCCAAGCCAGTGAAACAATAACCAAGGCCGTAATAATCGAAACAGTCTGACAGTCATATGCAGCGTGCTAGAATTTGAGTTGATTTTGTTTCTTGTGATGTGCAGAGGATTTTCACAGAAACTTAGTTTTTTACTGTTTGAACGAAAATGCGCCATCCTGTATTCGCACGATATATGGTGCACTTTTAAGTTTCACCAATTTCAGTTATACTAACTGGCGATATTCATATCCAATGATGTCAAAATAGTTGATATGAAGCATGATAACTGGGTTATAGGGTCTGGGCGTTGGGAGTTCTAAGCATAGGCACGGTAACGTCCGAGATAGGCTTTGCAGTTGGGACACGTATGGTGAGTGTCTTTGCAACTGTCCATGCAGCAAGGAATGAGACAGCAACCCAACCAGCACCTGTTATTAAAGGTATGTGAGTTTTCTCCATATACAAGTGCATGTGTAACTTGTATGATACAAATGAGTATCTTTTCTATGAACGATCACATTGTAATACCCAAGTAGAGCAAGTACTCCTCCTGTGATCCACGCAACAAGACCAGCCTCCTTCTCAGTGCTCGTGTCTATCTCGGCGTGGCAGTGAGGGCATATCAGATGTGTTTGTTCCTTACCAAACTGGATCAATACAGTCCCAGGGGTAGCTGAATGTTCGTAATATTTCGGTATTAGCAGTGAATTACAAGTTTAACCGCATATCCTACGCATAGTTTCTGCAGCTAGTTATCTACTGTTACCGACTACGTGGACAGGCGTAGGCTGGACAGGGTCCGGCTGCTCCGAATAGGGAGGTGGTACTTCTGTTGCAGAAGGTTCATCGACTTTACTCATCTTGTCCATTCCTGTTTCGACCAAACAGAATTTGAAACATCTCAGCAAGTTAGACGAAATATTGCGCAATCCATAACATGCTACTTTTCATCGCAAGTTTCAAGAAGGTTAATTCTAAATAGCGTAAAAATTCATAAAGCATGAACCTTGTTTCAGTGCTGAGAAGTGAGGATGTGCGAGTTAAACTTGTTCGCCTTGCAATATCCCAAAAAATATCAGCACTTGGACGAAGAAACGGCTCTTTTTAAAGGAAACGACGAAAACAATTATTCTGGTTCGTTGTACGTCAGGGGAATTTTTTTTCTAAAAGGGCGGAGTGTGAGAGACGAGCTGATAAGATGTAAAAAGGAAACCTTAAACATTTCCCCTGAAAAATAACCCATTCAATAAAAAATAATATCAAAATTAATTTAGCCGTTTCTTCACGAGTGAATCGATGATCTTGTGAGACGATTACCCCCAATATGGGGAATATTCCCTCGCGGTTCTTTCAACATCTTCGACCTGTTTCTCTTCAAAGTTTATCCATTAATTTAAAGTTGATATTAAAGAAAACTGCATTCTTCTCGATAGGTTTAACATTTATCTCTGGATTCCATTGATGGTTCTTCATCCTTCCTATCAAACTGTATTCAAAATCCAGTTTCACGTTATTCTTGTTTCGCGTCATAGAAATCGTTACGCGGGAAGCTGGATTTATAACCAAGCACGCAATGCCAAGCCACAAAACCCGTGATAAGAATACACGAAACTCATTTGATATTCAACAAATAAAAGCGCCCTGTTGAAACATCCTGTCACAGTTAGTCATCACTTTTAAACTTTTATGTGTTATCATTCCTCACTTAGTGTTGATAACCATACCTGTGCAGAACCTAAAAACCCATCTATGTTGTATGATTATAAATGTTTACAGAAACATAGTAATACTACCGTCTGATCACAGGTATTTGCATTTGCAGAGATATGATTAGCAATTTGAGATTCAGAAACCGTCAGTATGGTTCAGCAGTAGATATCTGAACTCTTATAAGAAACTTGCTGAGTAGGAATATTTGAACAACATGACAAAACTGTAAGGAAGAGACTAGACATGCATTCACTGCAAAACACGGAACTGGAAACCTGGACATTCGGTGTTGATACTATTAATGGATTAGCAGATTTAAATCTGTAAAGGATATGAGTCGAAAACCGTACAAGTGCGACCTATAACATTTCCTACTGTGCGTTAACTTGAGAAAAACTTCTAAATGGGTTCTATATGTGCCACCTGCATTAGAAGATTAAGAAAGAGGACGATAGGTGTAAGAACGAGAAATTTTCATACATTAGAATTGAATCTCGACAAAATGAACGTCTACCCGATGAAGGTGAATGTAAACTGGAATTTCTTTCCCGTAAACTGGCGGGAGTTTTGAAACTTCTGAAACTTTGATACAATCTAAGCGGGGTAAAGGTAATCTTTTAACTCTACATACCTTGGCTTCACTCGTTTTATGGAGAATCGCACGTATTTTTTTAGTTTCACAAAACCGAATCAGAAAGTTTATTCGTAAATCAGAGGTCGAAGTTACAGACCGTTAAGTCATGTTAACAAATTGAATAATTTTATGTGTTTTGATTAATTCAACCGGATATGATTATTCAAATTATGTAATTAATTTTACTGCACTTAATGGTATTTAACTTCGTCGGCTAGCCGTGTAAGAATATTACCTTTTTAAAGATAAATTAAACGCAGCTAAACTAATCGTCGATTCACGTGTTCTCCTCAACATTAGGGGGGGAAACTGAAAGTTAAAAGATAGTTTGTATTATGAAGTGTATTTCACGATTTCCATATTATAATAAAACAGTTACAAATATGAAATTTAGATAGTTATTCAGATTTGTTTGTTGTTTATATTTTTTTAGAGATTAGTGAAAAGCGAGGCTGTCAGTGCAAGCAAGGTTCTAAGAGAAGGCACCCCATAGAGTTTTAACGCAGCTGCACGGGATGTACACGTTGGTCTTCACTACAGACGAAGGCCAAGTAACACGCTAAATATATCTTTAGGCTACAATAGGCAAATATTTTACCGGTGAGAAAGGCAGTAACTGACAAAAAAGCTGTGCTGAAAAATGCTGCTTTGCCAAAACAGGTAAGATACAGATTCTTTGCAGAAAGCACAGCGTGTCGTCCCCACGGATCAGTACGAACGATGACGTCCGAGGTACGCCTTGCAGTTCGGGCAGGAGTGATGAGTATCCATGCACTCGGGGATGCAGCAAGGTATAAGACAACAGCCTAACCAGCATCTAGTTTCGACATGTTTAAATCATTTTCAAAGATGATTATACAAGTTAATATGTTGTTATGTATCAAAACATTTGTTGTTCTGTAACATACCCAAAGACGACGAGCAAACCTCCCGATATCCAAGCAATCAAACCCGGTTTCTTAACAGTAGTTGTATCTACTTCAGCGTGGCAGTGCGGGCACACCATGTGAGTGGCTTCGGGTCCAACGGGGACGACAGTCGTCACTATAGTCGTTGCATGTGCTGAACGCCATTTGCAAATAAAAAGTTAATTCCAATATCGGGGGTTTAAGAAGGAGAAGTAAGCATACGTGCAAAGCCTGGCGTAAACGGGCTAGAAGGCGCGACTCCCCCCACAGCTTCTGTATAACTCGGCGGGGCGGCCGGCGGAGGTCCTGGTTTGCTCATGTCGTAACCTACAACAAAACGCCTGTCAAACGTAAAAAAGAAACTTGATTAAACTGAAGCATGTTCTTCGTTTTCAAATGCTCGCAGTTGACGTAAACAAGAAAGATTCGGGTTACAGTCCTTTACTGTCGTCACATTAGAAATGTTTACCTTGAACTATTTTTGTACAGGTAACTATCGTGTAGGTGACAAGTGGGTAATTTACACTGCTAAAGGTATAAAAACTAGCCTGGCGCAGCTGCTTGGTTTACTAGAACACACGTCTGGCGTCTAATTCCAAGCCTGTGACCTACTGCCTGATGCAAGTCTCACGGGAAACGCGATCTTGATAAGTGCAACAAGTATAAGAACAAGTTAATACAACGCAGGATGGCGCAATTATGCTGACTCAACCGAAATATAACGTAAGCTTGCAAGGAATGATAACGAGAAACGACGCAAATCAGCTTCTTTGCGTAACTAACGTACATTTACCTATATGAACACTGTGCGCAGAACTTCGGCCGATCTTGCTGAAATAGGTCTCGAGGGTTGTTTACCTTGAGAATTAGCTGCTCCAGCCCTGCTCCGAGCGTTGAGCATAAAACAAATATTTAAGAAAAAATAATATAACCTTCTAACGCCCTCTAGCGGCAGTATACTGAAACGTTTGCTGTATATATATGTATGAAATAAATTTTGATAATTTGAAGAAGATTAATTGAGAAAATGACTTATTTCATAATTTGTATAGGAAATATACTAAAGGAGGGTATTAAAAAACACAGTATTAAATTTAAATTATATTCGTACGTTTAACCGCTTGGTGGCGCTGAGGATACATGCAAATATATTCTCAAATTAAATAGAACATGAGAAAATCAAATAGAGCGACATGAATGTATGATATTCCTTTTATTTGAATTTCCTGTAGTGCCCTTTAAGTTTGACTTTTATTTTCAGTTCTATTCAGTTTCGTTCAGTATTTCAATTACTGACTTAATTTGCCTGATCAGTATCTCGCTGCGATAAGTAATCGCATGTCGGGTACAACTGTATCTCGATTCTTCAACGCTTGTAGAATTTATGTTAAATTGTGCAATGACTCTTATGCACGAGTCATACGAGATTCAATCCTGAATTTGTGTGCGTCATATGAAGTACAACTGATTTAATTTATTAACCTCTCCGTGATTCGGTTTAGGTTTCCATTTGTCTTTTTAAATACTAGTGTTCGAGTGCGTTTAATCTCCTATCGTGTCATGCAAACATTTGGAATACAACTTTATATATAAGAACATAAGGTTGAACTGGAGGTCAGTGCGATTTGATAAATTCTTGGTATCCATCCGCCCATCCTTCCATTATGGGCGTGCTACCGTTGTTGACCCACTATCGATCAAACGAATCGAATGAGACTATTCACATTTCGGCCGGGCTTGTGATTGCAGACGCGGTATAGCGCGTGTATGATGTCGCTTAAAGCAAGTTCTCCGTTTTCTTCCAGCGAAACTTGTCTTGCTTTGCATTCACTTCAGAAGTGTCTCGATGAATTGAAACTCTTTGATCTGCTTCACAAGAAACACTTGTCCACCGAATCCATGGTGCACTGCACTCAGTGGAAGTAAGTAACTTCATTTCTCTGCGCTGTAACGTTTAGTATGTAATCTCGATGAAAGTATCCTGATAGTAAAATAGGAAAGCCGTAATTTTACTACAGTACTTAACGCTGTTTATCAAATTAAACATAATCCCATACAAGACAGTGGCTGGAACAAAACCTAAGAACCGTGTACGAAGACATCGCTTCTGGAACGACTGAGCTACGCATCCTGGAACAGCTGGAACGCTTAACAACTTCTCGTTCAAATGACCTTAAGACTTTACGTGAATACGAGACCATTAAAGAAACAAGCAGCCGGGTTTTGACAGAACTGGATCGGCAAAAGTTGGAAAACGACGGGGAACTAGCTGAACTTAACAAGCGAATAAGCGAACTGAAAGTTTGTTTCACATTTGGTAGTTTTGTTTCCAGTTAATATGAAAACTGAATTTTCCCTCGAAGGATCAGTTGGAATGGGAGATGGAAAAGTCAAAAGCGACGCTTGATTATTGCAAGAATCACGAGGAGAAACTCATGAATGAACTGCGGGAAAAGCTGAGCGCAGAACTTGGACTCTGGGATGAACGAGCAGGAGATTTGGAGCGTAAAATTCACCAAACTACTGAAGATTTTGCTACGATGAAATCTTCCATGTGCATGGATATAGAGGTATTTAACCTGAATACCAATTAACGATTTTGTTACTTTAAAAATACATTTAGAACACTCAAGACAAACTATCGGCGCTGCGCGTGAAGTACGCTTCCGAGAAGACTCGTGCAGAAAACGAAATCCAACAGATGGAGTCGGAATTCCAGGATCTCGTGCAGCAACAGGAGGAAATGATACAATCAGTAGGTCTTCCAGTACTTAATTTCTTAAACTTAATACTACTTATAGTACTTAAACCAACACTGCTGACTGTATACTAATATATAGGACTTGGGTGTGATCTTCGTTATGAGCAATATAATGAAGTTAAGTACCTTTTCATAACAGATGAGTAAACTTAAAATTTACAAATTATTAATTATTTACACACAATTATTTAAACTTAAAAAAATTAGAAACTTAAGACTTTCTACTTAAAGTTGGTAACGTTTTTTTCTAACATCTCATCGTAAATGATAGTTTTCCGTGATAAGTTCCATGGTCCTGTTGAACAATAACTTAAAACTACTGAAGCAGTCTGGTAAGTACATCTTACTGCTGGACATGTAAAACTTGGCAGCCTATATACATGGAACGAGAAAATACTATTTGCTTTCTCATATGATAAGTGATCGCTAATCCTGGATCCTATAATGGCCACAGTCTGCAGATGGAGGATAAATGAGTGAAAACCTTTCTAAGCCGAACTAAATGTTATTAAGACTAACCTTGTATAGCTACTAGATTACCTCAGACCAATGAAATCTATGTCTTGTTGCAGTTTCCCGAACCCCCTATTCGATTCATGACCATAGGATTAACATACGACATTGACAACTATTCCCATTACATTAATACTTGTTATTACATGTCATCGCTTGCGTACTACATTAGCAGTAGTCTTTGGACAGTCTTTAAGAATGGAACTTATAGTCAACTAGCGGCGATAGTACGTGCAAAACAAGTTCAAAATAGTCGCGGGATGGTTTTGGATATTGCTAACTTGTTATCCGATAGTTCGCTGCGTTCATATTATCAGTCATGTATCGCATACCATATAATGACTGCACCATAATAAGCTAAGGTAGTTAAAACTCTAATTTATTACCTGATTTAAAGTTCCAGGAGAAGAAAGCTGTCGTCGACGAATACGAAGCATACCTGAGAGCACAGGAGGAAGCAGCCAGGTTAGTCAAGACCGTCATCCGCTTGCAAGCCTGGTGGAAAGGCACTCTGACGCGAAGAAGAATCCTGCTGGAACAGAAATTAAACAGTATCGTGTCGAGACCTTACAAAGGTGCTGGAATGGCCGTCGACAGACGAAAAGTGGCGGATAAGAGATTGAAATGAATGAAATGGTGGTTTCTAAGCACAATTCCATTAGTTTGTGTATACTTGAGCATGTTTGGATATCTAACTAAACTAAAAACCTATTAGTAAAAGTTTCAATCTGCGCAGGAGTTTTGAAGGAATGTGTAGTTAGTTGTGTCTTGGGGAACATAGTTTCACCTCCCCCTTCTTCCTGTTCAATTTTCTTTTCACGGCGGCAGGAATACACGCTTCTTAAAATAGATTTAAAGTGCTGGGCGCGTATAATGAAGCGCGGGGGTGTTTCCTCTCTTCCTTCCAACACGACTATAACTTAGCATTAACATACGCAGGAAACTGTATTAACACCGCAGTCAGAAAGAAAGAACATAGACTAAATCAGACAGCGTTACAATACAAAAAAAAATAGACTGGCTGGCTTGCTATTTTATTGATAAACTGAGTTTGTCGTATTTGAGTTTAGATATAATTTTACACCTTGTATTACTAGTCCATTCATTATACCAAAGAAATTAATTCATAAACTTAACCCTGATTGTGTTCTGAATTGCCTTATTGAATTCACTCAGTTCCATTCACAAATTATGACTTGTAGCGATCACGATATCAGGGGCATCTATGTGAACTACACTACGTATTACATATTCAGTATTTTAATTTAATGTACTCGTATTTCATTCTCTGAGTAGTTGACAATACGTGTAAATTTCTAAAAGCTTAAAATATGCATTTGATGGCGTTATTGTGCATTCCTGGCTTAATGCACATAATTGATTACAAGTAATTTAAACGCCTGAATAAAGTCCTTATTTTAAGATTTTCCTGCATATCATATCATATAAACCATCTAACTTCTAAGCAGAAAACGACAAAAATGCGATATGCAAAAACCATCCAGTTACCCGTTAATACATCATTTTAAAAGATCTGGACAGAATAAGTTTATGAAAAAAACATAATATTAACTCATAATTCGATATTATAAAATAAGGCATTTTTGTAGTTTACTAAAACATTTATAAAATATGCGCATATATTAATGTTTGAAGAAATCTGGCAACGCTGGATGGAAATCAGCCATCAACCCTGAAGCATAAGATTTTCGGGTGCAAAAATGGAGGATTTAGCTGTTGAAGTACGAGGCGAAAACGGAGCCTGGTATAAGGTAATTATGTTTTGCCGTTTACACGACAATCTAAATTAACGAATGAGTCATTATCAGACTTAATATACGCATAACATCCAATGTTATTTCAGCAGGACGGCTAGGCTACGACACCGGCATCCAGCCCATGTTAGCTTTTCAGTCAATTTATGTTTGATGTATAAATAACCTATAGCTTTAGCTGTCTGCTGGCAGTAGTTTAACTCATTTTCAGTGTAAAGCACTGACATCGACTTGTGTTTGCGAAGCGTTGTGAATTCGGGAGTGCCAGTTCTTGTATCATGACTAAGAAAGATGGCATGAGCTATTTATAGCCGTATTTTAATTCTGTGGCTGTTCGTTTTCCCAGGCGTTCGTCACCGATGTTCACGAGAGCGAGATATCGGTTGCGTTTGAGAATGAGTAAGTTCTGTATTTGGTATGTTTCGTCAACTCGTCTAATGTCTGCTTTATCTGTAACACAGTTGGCAGCCCGAGACCAAGTTTGTTTTCGCCAAGTCCCGTTTCCCACCGCGCGATTCCAAAGGACCTTTCACTTTCACAGAGAACCAGGAGATTGAAGTTTACTCTAGGGCCAATGAACAAGAAGCATACGGCTGGTGGAAGGCAGTCATAAAGGTATCCTGTTATTAAAATTAGATGATATTAAGATGTACTGCGTGAAAACTGTGGTTCATACAATTTGTCGCTGAAATCTCGGACGATATACTGTTATTCAGTTCAGTAAACACAACTGTTCTTTTATCATGATAGATGATTAGGGGAGAATTCTACGTGGTCGAGTATGTCGGCTGGGAAATGTCCTACTCGGAAATCGTACCTGCAGAAAGAATCCGGCCTTCCAATATGAATCCCCCGCTGACCAAGACCTCCTTTACGAAATTCGAGGCGGAGGTGCCTGCGGAACTTAGAGAATAGTAGGTGTTACATAACGTTAATGAAGTAGCTTTGTTAATTGTCGTTATTTTTTCCCCGTGCAGCGCAAAGAAGGATGGTGTCCATAAAGAATTTCAGAAGGCCATTGAAGCAGCAATATGTCGATATGTGCCTGAAAAGGGAATTCTCAGTATTATTGTGAGTATCGCTTCGACCCAATATCCCGTCACTGAACAGTCGTTTACCTTTTCTTTGGTTAACCCTGTAGTCGAGACACGAGTCGAGCAAAAAGAGGGCGGGACTTTTACAAGACATGCATTTCCGGAATCTCTCGCAGAAAGTGCTCCTGCTGAAAAGGACCGAGGAGGCCGCGAAACAGCTCGAGAGCACCAGACTTCACTCCAGCACGGGGTAAATTCTTCAGAATATTCGAATAAACTTCATTCACCTTCATAATAATACATTTAATACATATTCTTATATTTTGGATAGTAGTTTTAATTACTGATCATTAGTTACTATAATTAAAAAAATCATTAGCCGGATTTCCAGTTCTGCTTCCCGTTTGTATCTGTTTTAATTCTAATGAAAATAGGTACGTTGAAGAGTTCACTGTACGGGAGGATCTCATGGGCCTTGCCATTGGAGCCCATGGTGCCAACATTCAGCAGGCTCGCAAGATTGAAGGCATCACCAACATTGAACTGCTGGAGAACACGTGCACCTTTCGTATTCATGGCGAGGTAAAAAATTTACAATAACAGGAACAAATGAATAAAATTTGTTGGGAGTTAAATATAGTAAACTGGAATGAATATCCATAAAAAAACAAGACATCAATAAACTTAAGTAAATAAGGAAAATAATAATAATAACTAATTATATTATGTATTAGTTAACTAGTAATGTATATAAATAAATTAAAAATAAGCGAGGAAGAAATGAAAACTGATGATAAATAATACTACTTTCGCGAAAGAATTAATATTAACCTATTTAACTCAAATTGCTGTAAAACAACATGAAATCATAAACAGCTAATTGTTCTTTATCGCTGTGAACAGACGGATGAGGCGATACGAAAGGCTCGCGGCATGCTGGAATACAGCGAGGAATCGGTCCAAGTGCCGCGGGTGTTGGTCGGCAAAGTCATTGGCAAGAACGGGCGCATCATCCAGGAGATTGTCGACAAGAGCAACGTAATCCGCGTCAAAATCGAGGGCGACAACGATCCCAACCCGACCCACCCACGGGAAGACGGCCTCGTACCTTTCGTCTTCGTCGGCACCATAGACGCCATAGCCAATGCAAAAGTCCTCCTCGAGTACCATATAGCCCACTTGAAGGTATTTACCTTCGTAATCCTCCCGCATCTTATCGTGTTAAGAGCACTTTTTATGGCAGTCTGAATGCCTTCATTACCCTCTAATTGGGTGTATGGAGATAGTCATATTCATTATTCGTTACATCTGCCATTTAAACCACTCTTATTGGCTATTTGGATATTATATTTCAGCGCTATTAATTCTTAGATTAACCATTCGAATGTCATTGATAAGTGGGTACCAGAGTTATTTTTCCTTTATTGCTATTAGTTAATTGTCAAGTTAACATTTTATTAATGGAAGTGATCTTTTTTTTTTTTTTTAAGGAAGTGGAACAGTTACGCATGGAGAAACTGGAAATCGATCAACAACTGCGCTCCATGCACAATAACCCCACCACATCGGCACCGCCAGCGCCGCGACGCTTCGAGCGCGGCTACAGCGCCGAACCGGACGGTTTCACGGGACGCGGCGAGCGGGACAGGGGCGGCCTCAGTCGAGGAAGAGGTCGGGGAAGTTCCAGTTTCCGCCAGGCCTCGGACAGGGGAGGGCCGGGATCACTCAGAGGCCGGGGCGGGGGACGTGGACGCGGCGAGAGTACGGGCTACCGTGGTGGAAGACCCCCGCGCGGGGACCGGGGAGCGCGAAGGGGAAGACCCATGGGCGACCGGGAACGAGAGGATGGTGCCGAGAGACCCGCCGAGGAGGAATCAGCGCAGGAGGAACTGTCGAGCGCAGCTAGTCTGGAAAAGGGTAAACAGCAGCATAGGAAAAATAAATAGTTACGTTTTGTTACACTTATTACATTCTTATGTTGTTATTTATTTATTCTAGTTTAATTCTCGTTCATTATGTTTTATTTGGTTACGATTACGTTACTGATTTATTTATTAATTTTTTACTCGTCATTGGTTATTTTGTATTAATTTATTATTGGATCACTATTTTCATTTAATTATTTGCTATAATGTTATTGCTTGTTTATTATTTAAACTAGAAACTATGTTTTACGTATGTCGTTGCATGTTGAAGGTGGTAATGTAATTTGAGCCACGCATAAATTTATTCTCGTCTAATTTAATATAACCTAAGTTAGGGTGCGCAGTTATCTCGTAGAGATGTTACTTTACGTAATATTTAATAATAATGATCATTTTTTAACAGATAAATATTTGTGTGCATTTTTCCATTTGTTTAAAATTTTGGTTTTCTCTAACTTTTAAGAGTCGGGATCGAGTAATGAAGAGTCCAGCTTGAGTGTCGCCCGCCGCCGCCCGCAGCGTCGTCGTCCGCGTCGTCCAGACCAGGACAGCAACGGTCGACTGGCCGGTATTTTACATTTATTTATTATATCTATGATTAGTTTAACCAGGTAATTACACATTTTGTCTGTTATTGTCATCACCTAAACTGTCCGCGTGTTTTCAGGTATTTCTTATGAACACGTGTTCGTTTAGATCAGCGTTTAGTCAAATGTTTATATGTTATATCAAATTATTATTTATTTGGTTCGTAAGTAATACTACGGTTCTAACAAGTACATTAGTGAAATATCATCCTATGTATTGCAGGTGACAGCGTGAGCGCTCCAGGATCGCGCATGCCCACAGCCCCTCCCAGCAAAGAGCCCACACCGGCGCTGGAATCGAAACCTCCGGCAGCGGCAGCAGCAGCAGCGGCGCCGCCGTCGTCGTCGTCGACTTCAGCAGGGGCCCCCCGGGAGCAGCGCAGTCGTTTCGACAAGGAATCGGCTCGTAAACCGGCCTCAGACGGTGTCGAATCGACGCCCAAGGCTCACGAGGAGACTGTCAATGGCACAGCAGCTTGAAAAGGAGAAGAAAAAAACAGCAACAAAAAATCGCTCTTAATTTAAACAAACAAAAAACACGAGAAATTAAAAAAAAACAATAAATCCTCGACCACCGAAAGAGGAAAGAAACAAGAAAAGGAGGAGGAACGGAATATTAACGAAACCTCTTTAGCTAATTTTAAAAAAAAATTTCCTCCTCTATGAAAAAACGTAAGGAAATGGGAATGGGGAAAAAAAGGTCAGTCGCCCTGAATTTTTGCCGAGGGAAACAATGGAAGGAATTATTAAAACTAACCCAGGGTGTGATTCCTTTTTTAAAACCTTTTCCACGTTTTTTTAAAAAACTTTCTGGAAGGCTGTTTTTTTTCCAATTATTTTGTTGGGTCCCTTTTTAATATTTTTTTAAAATTTCTCGTGGAATTGCTGCTATAATATCTCGGATGATCTGAAAGTTATCAGCAGATGCTGCTTGTTCCTCTTTCTATCTCTCTCTCTCACCTCTTTGCCCTCCGCGTGTTTTTTTTAATTCAATTGTTTTTTTCTCTTCAAAAGGTACTCAACTGAACGTTTTTTGCGCTTTTTTGGGTTTATTTTCGAGCAAATTTTCCCCCCCGTTTTTGTCTCTCTACAAGAATGCCAAATTTCAGGGAAAACAAGAAACAAAAGCGAATGTGGAGTGATTTTCAGCAAAAAAAATATTATTCATTTTGATTCTACTCCCCCCTCCCCCCCGAGCCTCCTTTTTGTGCTAATTATCCAACTGCTCTTGTAACAATTTAGCCAATTTTTTTTTGTCTCTCCCTGGCATAGAAATATGCTGGAAAATATAAAAGTTCACTTTCATTGTGTGGCTTTCTAAAATATTAATTTATTGTTGGTAATAAGCCAATAAAACCGCGTTTTATTTAAAGATCAAATTCGAGAAACATTGAAAGCTGAAATGAGCATTTGAATCGAAAGTTGAAAAGTTATTGTTGTTAAAATTTGGGAATTTGATTTTAATTAAACTGTAATGAAGGACGATATAGAGATGATGCGCTTTTAGTTTTGTTTCCGGAGGCGTGAGATGTTGAAGTAACGCAGCCTCTTGTTGGCTAAAGAGACCTTTTGATTGACTGCCGGCAAGGGCACTGACGGATGTCCGCCATCGTGCGAGCTCGAGGTGCTGACCTTGCATTCCAGGAGACTCTGCTGTTTGGCTGTCCTGCTCGCAGTTCAAAGAGGAAAAAAAATCAGTGAATTCATTGACTTCAAACAATGAACGTCTGATACGAAATTAAGATAATGGCAGATTTAAAGTTGATCTGAAGTCTGAGGCACTTGACTGAAAATGCGAAAGTTGGGTTGAATTTGATTTGAGCAGAACTTGTATCATCAACTATGAAGTATTTGTCGGTATTTTCATCAATAGACAGTCACGTGTTCTTTATTCTTCATAGAGGATTCATGGAACGCTTTGGAAAAGTACTGGAACTCACAGATATCGTGTAAGATCCTCGACGTCGACGAGCATCGAGTCCTGCTCCATGTGCAATTCATCCCGCTGCATCAAACGCTCCACCAGTTCTTCATTGAGTTCTACATGTTAAAAAATCGTATGTGGAATTATTCATCTAACAGCATACAGTTCCCTCGAGAAGCCATTAAAGACGAGGATATCTGTAATATACTGACTTTCGATTTGGGAATGCAGGTCATTGACGATGAGTTGCAGCTGCGAAACGTTCAACTCGGTCAGCATTTTTCGACTCAGTCGACGGCAATCCCAAGTGAATGGTAGTCCCAGCTGTTAAAGATTAACTTAAATCAATATTAATTCAATAATTAACGGCGAAATTCTTCTTAAAAGAAGATTCGAATGCTAAAGAGAACGTAACGTGTGAGAATTCCTCCATCTTGTATGAATCTTGTCCCACATGATTCAGTTTTAAGTACCGGGTTCAGAGTAACTTTTCAGGTGAATTCAAGATGCTGGTATAATGGTCATTTGCCCTGGGGCAACTTACCCTCAGGGGTAAGCACAGTATCTGTTATTACTCCTATTACTATTATTACAAAGTTACGTTAGATTTGAAAAAAAAGATATGAAACCTACGTATTGTAATGTACCTTATCTAGATTTTGGCGCACGAGGTCGCTGACTACGCCTCGTTTCCTCTGCTGACGCTCCACCTGCATCTGGATACGCGCCAGCTCCTTAGCTTGAGACAAGGCCATCCGGGCTTCCGCCTGCAGCTTCCCTTGCTCGAAAAACAAGTTGAATTCCTCCGGCTGTTTCTGTGCTGGCTTCTTGTCACTGCCAGTCTTGCACGCCACCGGTAGACTGACATAACCTATGGGAGTTGAATGAAAACCAAAGGCAATTTGAGTTGATTAGCACTCTTCGTTATGATGATTGATTTAGATTATCATCACTTCGTAACTAAATTGGCTTTCTATAGGTTGATTTTGGAACATGCGTACTAGGAAATACAGCACTGATAATAGTACATTGTAATAGAGAATAGAGTAGTTTTAGTAGGTATAGATAGATTAAAGTAGATTGGAGAATATGCAAATATGAGACAAGGTTGGCATTAGAAAGTTTGTCAGTACCTGACGGTCCAGTCGATGACGAACTTGTCAATTCAGCGGGATCGGCCTCATCGTCAGTAGTTTCAATCGACATGCCTAAAGCTGTCGAGACCATTAAAAAGTATCAACAGATGAAACTTGTCTAACTATTGAACCCAAAATGGTAAACCTGTAAAGTTCTACTTATGTTTCGACTACTTGGCTTTTACGTGTATCGGTCATGTGATGTCAGTGATGCATCATTTATGTTCTAGGAAGCTATACAACTTGATAATTACCACTGCGTAACTGAGTCTGAAAGTTCGCTTTGGGTGCATCTTCCTCGTGTTCGACCCCCGTGGCCAGTCGTCGACGAATCTCCTCGCGGTCGTTTCTTCTCTGCAATTGATGACGTCATACTTTAGTCATATTTCAACTATACAAGTTATCAAGGTTTCGAGTTATCATAATAATGGGAGTATTAGTAAAACTTTATGACTTATATAAGAGTTAAATTTGCGGTTAAGGAAATAACTCGTTTTTTGAGTTGCAGGAAGTACTTTTTCATCTGCCGAAGTAACGGTTTCGTTCTCGTCGTAAGTCAAAGTATAGAGATCGAGCAAAAAGCGCGTATCCTTCTTATAATGCCGGCGAGAATCTCCGTATCTCATTACTTCTTAGTATTCTTCACTTTTCTTGACGGACTTTTCAAACGACGAGCACTGGGCACACTGAGCACTTTCGTGTTTCGTCGGTTAGAATAGCAGTAACGTATGATTTTACGTTGTTCTTTTTTTCCCCCTCATTTCGCGTTTTTTGAAGCAGAACGTTCAAGCTAATGTAACCGCGATCTCAGTATGGTTGCTTTCACTTTCAAATTCTCGCAAGTGTTCGTTAGATAAAGAGTTGGAAATGTCACCTTGAGGTAACGCTGTTAAGACTGGTGCATGATTACGTCACGTCACGTGACTTACCGTCAACATGGCGGACACTTCATAATGCATTTCTATCGCATTTCTATGCATTTAGGGCGTCCTGTTGCAGATGAAAAAATTCACCACCAGATGGCGCTGTCGCATAGTAAACACGTTCGAAAACGTTTGAAACTTTGAAAACGTTAAAGATGTGGCACCAGTTATATAAGGAAACTGGTAAAAACCTCCAAATACCGGTTTTGAAACTATACATAGGTACGTAATACTGATGCTAATGCGTAACTCGCCTAGCTGTACGTACTTTTTCTTTTGGTTTTAAATCCTGAACATAACGTGTTCATTGTGCTGTTTAACAAGATGCGTGCTGCATGCATGATAAGGAATGTAATATGTAACAGGTATGAACCAGTTTTCTCCGCTTGAAGTTGCAACTTGCTCTGTTACCAAAGAACAGAAGTTGCCAAACCAGCTCTGATATTGGCGGGGAGTGAGGCGGGACGGGGACTTATCTTCCCCGCAGCAACCACCCCTTTCCGAAGCCGCACATCGTGCATCGCTATCTGTTCATTATCACTCCACCGTGCACGGTCATCAAGCACTGTCCAATTAATGCATGTTCCCTGTTCACGGAGATGCCATAGGTTCTCGAAGTCCTGTCTGGGAAACTACGCGCTCGTTGAGGAAGACCCCGAGATCCCCTTGCGGAGTGCGAGACATCGGGTGTCGACTTGCTGGTATATGCTTATAACTACCGTAAATATTACCATACTTCAGATGTAATTAAACTACCGTATAGAAGTTAGTTATAATAAAGGTATAACTTTATAAATTTATGTCTCTGCAGCTATGAGGGTTTAATTTATTATACAGTTATTCCTATATTTCTATAAAGGCAATTCGTATAAGTAAATTCATTTGATTCATTATCTACTTGATGGTTTATTCTAAACCAAGAAAACGAATCCTACAGTAGTAGTTAGTAACTGGTTTAGTACCAAGTACCGCCACCAGGGGAATAAAACTCGTTAGCCCTGTTGTATAGCGTACCTTCTTCTCGGTATCCTGTGCCGCTTGCAAATAGGCTTCCATTGATTCCCAATAATCAGTTCTGCACACGGCGGACTCGACATTGTACACCTCGAAGCCATCTTCATACCAATTTTTACAGAAAAACAAATGTAGGATCGTGTTAATGTCGTAGTATAAAGGGATAATGTTATTATGCCTTTATATATAGAATATAGAATATATACCGGACTCTGAAAGAAACGGCTGCTTCTTGAAGCAACTTGCCGGAAGTGACTTTCTGTAGGCCAGGTCACGTGACCTGTTTCTGGGGTCCCTCCGCTTGACGACGTTGAATGTCACCGAGCTTTCGATCTTATTCTCTGCTTTCTCGATGGAAAGATTATTGAAAGTCGTGTCGATACTCTTGTCTCCATCGTTGTTGTTATTGCCATCGAAGGGTCCGACAGCCGCTGTTGCCATGGTTACTGGAAGAAAATCTACTGTGCAAATTAATCGAAAAAAGAAGCAAGTATATTTCTGAACAAGTCTTACTTCTTAATGAACGGACTGTGTGTCAGGAACTTGCAGGGAAAGGTGGGCAAAGAGCGCAGGAGACCGTGAAAACTCACAACTTCTGTCAATGGACTGCGGGGAAAACAAAGAGTCCGCCGTAGTAGAAGCAAAAACCAAAGTGAGCAACTTGAGTGAGAATGTAGACGTAGAGAGTAAACCGACGATCGATACTCCGGCGATGCTCAAGGAGTTCCTCGCACCGGTTTCACGCATGCGCACTTTGTCAACCCAACATTGACTTTAAATGGACTTGCTCACTAATCTAATCAATGGTGGGCTTTCCTGTCATTATACAAATTACGTGCACTCGTAACTTAGACAATTACTGCAAGTTGAATTGACTTGTTGTTAGAGGGCATTGAAGGCTATATAGTAGCGATATAGTATAGTATTATAGTATATATAGTATAGTATTTCCTGTGTTATTACATCTTTCAGAGTATAAGAGCATTAAGGAATCAAATCTTCCCAGCAAACTGTACTTGTAAGGAAGATGACTAATCTAATCAATGATGCTTTCTTGTCATTACCATTACGTATAGATAAACTAGATTACTTGCAAACGTAAACTTACAGTTACGCAAATTGAATCGAGTTGGTGTATACGAGGGAATGGAAGGTTGATTGATATAAAGGCATTCGTTTTTTTTCAGCAAAAGTACTTGTAAGGAAGAAACACGCGTATTCAAGTTGCCGTTTTAATGAAAAATCCCGCCCGCGTGTTACTTTTTTGGAAATCGCCTCTAAAAGTGAAGGTTGATGCTGTAAATTGCGGAAGCGGAAGTGCCGTTATGTCAGCACGAGATTCTTGTCAATTGTTGTTCGGCATTCCAGTATAGTGCTCGCCCCGGTATATCACGCGTGTGTTCCCTGGCATGCGTATACCCCTACCGTATTAGTGTAATTCATTCTTAATTAATGTTAAATTACTTGTAAATTACTCAGACAAAATGATCTGTATAAAAATTACCATAACATTTTAATATTCACTAATTAATTTGAGTGTTACATAAAAAGAGCCAATCAGAGAGCATGGCGTAGTTTAATGACGTCATCAATCTGGGTAAAATTAAACTGACATCTTTAAGTATGCAGATATAGGGAATCCTTATAATGACTAATCTTAATGAATATGAAATAAATAAGTAATTCATCTTAATAAAACTGAAAAACAGCGTAAGATCTATTGAATCCTTCTCGCAGATAGGTATACTGACGTGCACGATGCAGTTAAACTAAGCCAATCATATTGAAGCTAAATTTAATCATATAACGACTGTAATCAAGGACACACGCTTGGTTTCCAAAACGAGTCAAAATGACGACTCAAATCGTACAGGAAACATTAAAGTCACTGGCGAAGAAACAATTATATCTTTATATCCGGCATTTAATTACCATATCTATCAATTTATCTTAGGATAATATGAAATATGTTAACTAAAATTAACCGATTCAAAATTCATATTTCCGCTATAGTTTGTTGATCAAGGTTGGTTGAGACTGGTTGAGATTTCAGTTCTAACTTGAATATCTTACATTAGAACGATATTCGATCAAATTTCGAAATCAACTCTGATGTGATATAGATTGATTATGTTCTGATAATATCTGAATCGGCGAAATCGGATACCATTGGTCGGGACTATCTGGTAAAAACAAGATGCTAATTTAACTTAATTATATACTGCGTTATGGATTAGTCCAATTAGGGAATTTATCCATAATTACTATATGACATTAATTAAAAAACCGATGAATAAAGTAAAAGTAAGTCTAGCGAGTGTTGAAAAAGCTCATAGGACACACTGATTTCCATAGAATAGAGTTGAACGGTGCCAAGGACTTTTCTGGTAAAAGCTCATCTTCCCAAAAAAGACGCTGAAATTCAGCTGTGGCACCTGCACCTGACCTTGTCCCTTCATTAAAGAATCGTGACAAAGTAATCCTTTCTAAAATCCCCACCTTTTTCCAACCATTTTTAAAGAAAAAGCGATCTGCAACTTAACTGCACACGACCTTACTCTGAATTTAACACGACTGAATTAAAGTTTACTGGTTAATTTCATTAAATGCGTTTTAGTACGATTTTATCAAGTGTTTATCAACTTAATATCGATATATTCAGAGAGCTGGTATAAGAAAAACTTTAACCAATAGGATTCTGTTTATAGAGGATAAGATTCCTCATTGGATTTGAAGAGTTAAACTTAAACGTATTATTATACGACTTAACCAAGCGTTTATCAACTGAATCTACATACTGATGAATGAGTGAATTTGTAAACCGAAAAGGTTCTTTTCCATGAAGAGTTTCTTGGGAGCAAGAATTCACAGCAAAGGTGGCCGCATCGTTTTCGTCAGTTGACGTCAATTGATGGGTGAACTGTACGGGTTTTTGTTTTGCACAGATTATTCTTTTAGAAAAAGAACGCCTCTCGTTGGCATTTCCGTTCACCAAACAAAAGACACACGTCGAATATCACCGTAAAAAAATTATTGTCGTTCTTTTGTTAAAAAATAATTTACAATGTTTATTTTTAAAATTTCTTAAGTCGATTCTTCTGGATGAGTAATGCCTCCATTTCCGCGAAAGATGTCATTCCACCTGAACGGAAGATGTGCCTTCTCTGTTAAAACGTACTTCCGTTTTATTCAAATTATTGCACCGTGTTACGTAATTTTACGGTTCTGGTTTACTTCTTATTGGTTAGTATTCAAGTCTAATTTTGGAATTTGAATTTTTTTTAAAACTTGTTTCAGTAAATTATAATATGTTAGCTTTTTAGGCGTACGAAATTGATTCAGCTATCTGTCCGTCTGCCTGTCCATCCGTCAGTCTATCTATCTAGCTATCTACCTATCCGTCTGTCTGGTCTATCTTTGTATCCGTCTGTTGATCTATCGAAGCATCTGCCTCTGCCTGCCTGTGTGAATTTATTTTTCTTTATTATCTATTCTATAAATCTATCTGTCTGCCTATTTAACTATCTACTTCTCTATCTATCTATCTATCTATCTATCTATCTATCTATCTATCTATCTATCTGGCTCCCTATCCGTCTGGCTCTCTATCTAACTATCTGTCTGTCTGTCTGTCTGTCTAATTTATTTTCTCTCTTACTATTTGTATATCCACATGTCTAGCTATCTATCTATTTATCTGTCTATCTATTGAGCTATTTATCTAATCTGTAAATTTATCTGTCTGTCTATTTAACTATCTACTTCTCTATATATCTATCTATCCGCCCTGTTTCCTGCTATCTGTCCAACTATCTATCTACCTGTCTATCTGATTTATTTTCTATCTTACTATCTGTCTATCCTGTCTAGCTATCTATTTATTTGACTGTCTATCGATTGAGCTATTTATCTAATCTATAAATCTATCTGTCTTTCTATTTAACTATCTACCTCTCTATATATCTATCTATCCGCCCTATCTCCTGCTATCTATCTATCTACCTATCTACCTCCCTATCCATCTGTCTGTCTATCTATCTATATATCCGTCTGTCGATCTATCTATCTATCCATTACTTATTTGTCTAATCTATAAATTTATCTGTCTATCCGTCTATCTATTTAACTGTCTATCTCTCCATATGTATATCTATCCATCCTGTTCTACTATCCATCTATTTATCTACCTATCTACCTACCTATCTGCTTACCTATTTATGTACCTTATAAATCTGCTTCTCTATCTGTCTAACTACTTATCTATCTATCATTCTATCCATCTATCTATCCACTTATTTAGCCATCCAACTATCTTTCCTCTTCTCTATAGACCGTGATGAAAATTCCGACATGTTTTTATCTTCTCGAGGGGTTGAAGCAGGTGAGGTGTGTTATCCAGAATCGTGCGAGTCTTTCTGGGAAATTTCGAAACCCGCCAAAGGTGGGGAAGAAAAGAAACAAATCAAAATAAAGATGAAAAACAGATTTGGTAAACACTGACCTGCAACGGATGAATTCCAAAACTGTTTACTTCTTTCTATTCTTCGCGTTCTGGTGAATTATTTTTCGGTCCGTTTACACACACGTGATACGCGAACCCCAGTTTATACCGAAAGGCCAAGGTCAAAAAAGATGATTTTTTGAAATAAATGTTAAATTTGAGGACCCTGTGGCTGTTAGGAAAGAAGATGCTACCGTTGCGGACCCTTCGGATGACCTCCAAGAGTCACGTGACGGAAGACCATCTTCTTTGTGCGGTGCCATTTTTAATGACAGACTTATATTTATCAAGACCTTCAGTGTGTTCTTTTATATATATATATAATTTTTATTTCATTTTTTTGCTGGTCGCAAATCATCAGGTTGTTGTATTCATTTGTGATAATTATTCGGTAGTGGAGGGAAAATCCCATTTGGAAAGGACACGTCGACCAGTTTGCTAGCTGCTAAGTAATCAAGTTAATTAACTTTAGGTTTTATAAAAAGTCTAATGAGTAATTCAAGACCAATAAGAGTTGATATGTTTTTGTTAACTTGAGAAAAGGCTGATAACTGCTTAATCAAAACTTGGTAAATACTTGATAATTGCTTGACAGTTACTTGATAAGAAATCGATAATGAGTTGGTAGCAAGTCGATAATAATTTGTTTATAAGCTGATAATAAACTGATATTCACTTGATAGTTATGTGATAATAACTTGATAATGAGTCGCCAGTAATTTGGTGATAAGCTAATAATAAATAGATATTTACTTGATAACTATGTGATAATAACCTAATATTGTGTTTTTAATAACGTGATAATAACTTTATTAAAGTCGACAAGAACTTGATACCAACTTGTCAATAAGTTAACAATAACTTGATAATAAGTTTATAATAAGCAACTTGCTAATAACTTGCTGATATAATCGCTTGATATTAAGCCGGTAATAACCTGATAATAAGATGATAATGATAATGTGTTGTTGAAAACTAGATAATTACTTGGCAACAACTTGATGATGACTTGACAATGACTTGGTAATAACTGGATAACGACTTAAACATTATTTGATTATTACTTGATAATTACTTGATAATTACTTGATAGTTGCTTGAAAATTACTTGATAAAAAAATTCTTACGTCACAACCAGCTCACAATAACGGGCGTGGGTTAATTTTAGTTGGAAGGGGAAAAACAACTTTCTCAGTTGATTGTTTCCGACAATCAGGGCAATGCATAGGGTTAAAATAGGTCTGGGGGCTTAAATTTTCTATGGGAAAGGGGGCCATCGAAGTGATTGGCTTCCTTTTCATTCAAATCCACAAGTGGAAAAACGGAAAGTAGAAAGGAAAACGAGTGGACAGGAAAAGAAGAATGTCTGAGAAATTCATCGTGTGTATTACAATTCGCTTATTGTTGATATGATATAGAGAAAGGCAAAGACCTTGAATCATTCTCTTTCAACTATTTCCCAAATTTCACTCTTGTTGCACCCGGTGGAATTGAGTGGAACATTCTCGATCCACGTGGAATTGCGTGGAAATACTGAATATAAACGTCTGCCGGAGACTTCAATGAACGACTGAGATGCTTGGCGATGAGTTACATGACGCTTAAATGAGTCATGATTCAACAGAGATTGGATGATCCACTATATGGCTTTCGATGTCAACAATGAAGTGATTTTCGTTATATTTAATTACATTATTATTATAATAAATAGTATAAGAATTTAATATTGAAGTATTTAATTAGCATTATCAATCTAAGAATGATTCTTGAATTGACGTGTTAAGATTCTTAGTAGCAGAAAACTGACCAGAATTGCTATTTTCCTAATACCGAGTTAATTTTTAAGCAAGTTCTGTGAATGACTGACGATTGTTGTGAATCATTTCATAAGAAGAATCATCCTTTGAATCTCAAGAATTTGGTCTATCCAAGAGTACGATTCTCGTGATTCACGTAATAAGATTCTCGCAAGGAATAATTCCTAATCACTTACATGACTCTTGCAAGTATTCTGAAAGTTAGAGAGTCATGAATCTTCTCAAGAATCATTCCTGGTATGATTCACAAGATCCCTAATCATGAATCTTAAGTCGGTTTCTAGGTTACAGTGAGTCATTTAACCTTGAAACGAAATCAATGAAAGGTAGTCCTGTACACAACTTGGTTTTACTTCTAGGATTCATGAGTCACTGTAAGATTCTCAAATCTTATGATTCTTTAAGCCATTCTCATAAGATAATGACCAGTGAAAAGCATCATCCTGCGTCAATGACTCAAAATGATTCCAGATCCATGATCCAGGATCTCTGTTTTCTGACTCAAATGAGAGGTGTATTCTTAACAGAGAATCATATGATTCCCAGAATCTTACATATCCATAACGCGAGGTCCCCCTCTCACCGTCATCACGAATGTTGCCTCACGTGAACGAACCATTTCTCATGTGATGAACGTTCACGAACGCATCATCGTGCGTCAATGACTCAAATGATTCACGATTCTCAGATTCTTTTCACGTCTCCGAACAGGGCCATCCCAGAAGAACCAGCGACCGCCCGAGGCGGAAACTGGCTTGACGAAGAAGCTGTTTCGCTATTGGCTGTTCCCATCAGTGTTGCTTTCCCATTGAAATTATTTTTTGAAAAAAAGGAGCGTGCTGCAACCGGGGAGTCTTCAGTCTCTCATTGCCCTTTGCACGGTTAACATCTCGTCCACAAACTCCTATTTACCGACTGTTGACATACAAATTAAAAACGGTTTTATTTGGAATTTCATGACGGGCTATGGATTGACCTTTTCAAGTTAATCAAATTACATTAAAGCTATTAGAAAAGTTTGACTGAAAATGGCAGCGAAAACACTGAAAGCGATGTGCAATCGCATCAAGTGGAGGGTGATACCTTTCGCCATTCTCTTCTTCGTTACTGTGGCTGTTCTTCTCGGCATCTATCGATTCCGGCTGATTAACAGAGCTGATGAACTGGATCCCTCCAATCCGACTAATAGAAAAGGGTCAGTACTGTTGAACTTACATTCGTACCGAGGGGTTCGCAAGTCCATGGAATGAATCTGAGTTGTTTACGAGATCGTTTAAAAGATTTTTCAAGGGATTTTTGGGATTCAACTTAATAAAACATGGGATTTTTACTGTCTTGTGTTCTTAACTATAGGAGTTTGAATATGAGAAATATTACTATGTCTTGTAAAGATTCAAAATGATCATTTTCTGTTTGTTGGAATTGATTAAAGTTGTTGCTATGACCAGATATGCATTGCATTAACTGCTTATTATAATTGACGTTAAATTTTCACTAGTAATAAAAGGTATTGATTAAAAAGAAAAATGAGAATTAACTAGCCGGTGAAAATTAAACTACCAATCATTATTATCACCATTGTTACCATTCCATTTACGTGATTCTAACAAAATTTCTTAAATTTCCAAGTGTCACTTTAATTGCAATTGAAGGGTTACTATTTGAATGTTCTTTTGAGGTGGAACTTTCACCTTGGACGATTATTTGGAAATAGGAGAATGGGATACTAGAATAACGGTGAACTTTCTCGTTTATATACTAGAGGGCCAAGTCGGGTTTGCAACCATATCCCTCACATTGAATAAAACTAATAGAGCGTGGCCATTTTCTCAAGGTCATTGCATAATGTGACTTTTAAAACGCGCATCGATATGAGTTATTATCCGAATCACCTTTAGAACACTCCAGAACTGACATAAACCGGATTTCGAGTATCTGATACCAGTGGTTGATTAAGTTAAGATCAGTGGTTATCGCATGTTCGACCATTCAAGTCACCGTGTTTATAATTAATTATATCTTAATTAAACTGAATTTTTTCGATCATTTGGATTGGAAACTAGAGCACGTTTTCGGATTTTTTTTTCTGTTTGAAGTTTTTGGATCAGTTTATAACTTTCTTGGTGAAAGTCAAGTTGAGAATTTAGAAAACTGTCGAGCGGAAAACAAGTTGGCGTCAGATCCGGTCTTTCTTTCTCGAAAGATGGGCGAGATGCGGAGGTTTTTGCGGCCGATAACGGTATTCTTCACTGAATCTGGTTCCTACCATCTCCTCGAGTTAAAAAAATAATAATCAGGAAATACGTGAATTTATATCACTCTTTAATCGCATTAAGTTTTAGATTTCATAATTTATTCATAATGACATTAGTTTAATTAAGATTTGTTTATGGAGTAATATTTTTGAAGGACAAATTCAATGGAGACAAGAATTGAAATTAATTAACTTAATTATCTGTTTCGATGGATCCGATGAATCTTGCGAAAGAAAACCTATCGAAGGTGTAAACCGAGGTTTAGGGGAAAATTGCGCAATTGCGGTGTACGCATGCGTCTTGCGCAAAAAAACACTTTCGCGTAAAAAATTGTGGATGTCGCTTTCCTGCGCGTGTTTCTCCTCTTTGTTTTTTCTTGGTAAGTGAAAGCAAAAAAGAGCGAAAGGCTGTGAATATCCATCATGAAGAATTTCTTGCCGAGGAATTTCTATTTCTATAGAGCGGTGGGGTTTCTAACCCTGGAGAAACTAGACCAATCTCTTTCTCTTTCTTTCTCTTTATCTGTCTTTCTATCCTTCTATCAGTCTGTCTATCTACATATCTATCTATCTGTCTAACTTTCTACCTATCTATCTAGCTATCTATCTCTCTACCTACCTATATCTACCTATCTATCTATCTACGTATTTATATACTGTCTATCTATCTATCTACTGTTTACCTATCTATCTTTCTGTCCATCTTTCTATCTATCCATCTTTTTCTCTACCTATCTACATCTACCTATCTATCTCTCTACTTAACCATCTGTCTATCTGTCCATCTATATCTATCTATCTATCTATCTATCTATCTATCTATCTATCTATCTATCTATCTATCTATCTATCTATCTGTCTATCTACCTATCTATCTGTCTTTCTTTGTCTATCTTTCTGTCTGTGTGTCTATCCATCTGTTTATATCTATCTACATCTATCTGTCTGTCTATCCATTTATCTATCTATGTAACTCCCCCTCTCTCTCCCATATGTATGTTGAAAGATTTTTATATGATTCGCTTAAGATTCTTGACACAATAGACTAGTAAACAGCCAAACTTACTAGAAAGAATCTGACTGCGCACATCGTCTGAGAACCTTGAGAATCTCAAGGAATCTTGTGGTTGTGAACTCACTTTCCCTGGTTTTCTCATTTGCGTAGTGAAAACTTGCACGGAAGTCACTTTCACGAAAATGAAAAGTTCCTTCACACGGGGATTCTGACTCTTTAAATTGAAAGATGACTCAATTATTCTTCACGAGTGAGTCACAGGGTACTATCGTTTTACTTCTAGTATTAACCGTTACATCATAGTGGGGACAATTGCTCTAATAACATGATATTGACATGATATTGGTATTGTACTGATGTTTCATATAACTTGATTGATGATTGATAAGATATTGGCAGTTGCTACCGAGATCTGCTTCATTAACGTAGTACTGACATGTTACTGTCATATTATCCGACTTGAAAGACTCGACTTACAAGGTTGAGTTGAATCGTGAAGCGACTTTGGCACGTGAAACCTTTCAAGTGGACGTCAACTTTCGACTTCCTGTGATTTCACTTCCCTTTTGTTAGTTTTTATTTCATTGAATTATAAAATCTAATAACTGCATAAAATTTCTTTCTTTTTTCAAATCTGAGTGAAAATAGAAGTTTTGCAAAATCATGCGGGACCCTTTTGTGCAAAAAGGAAAACGCCTCTTGGCCTTAATTCCCTCGGCAATCTGGAAAAGAATCCGGAGCCACAGGCGATGTGAAAGACTTTTTAAATGGAAGACACCCCCTGTATACAAGTCGTGACTGTACCTCTCGTGTCGTTTTAGTGATTTTTTTTCCCAATAAGTGGGAATCATGCGAGGAATCGTGAGAACCGCACAGTATGATTCTTGACAGATAGAAAGTAAGATTCGCTGGGGTTTATTAACTATGAATCTTTATGTGGATCTGGATGAATCTGAATATGGAGAATCTTAATTTTTTTTGAATCTGTGAATTAGGAATCTTGAGAGAATCCTGAGAATCGCATAGTATGATTCCTCTGTACATAGAAAGTGAGATTCGCTCTTCTTTGCGGCGAATCTTGTAATATTATGAAGAATCTTGAGCACTTTGGAGAATATATTGAAGAAAAGTAAGAAGTGTTTTGAAACTAAGAAGAATCTTACGAAGAATCTTGAGAATGGAAGGAATGCGAATCTTATACTGCCCTGAAGAATCTTTTGTGATTCTTATAAGAATCTTGAATCATTTCAGTGCGACGAGGTATATTAAAGTGCGATAGATTCTTTGTGTGTTTTTAGTTACGAACCATCAGTTGAGAATCATTTGACAATCATTTGAGGATCGTTTGACAATCTGTTGTCAAATATGGAGTCCAATGGTATGGATCCGTTTTTTTCCTTCAAGAATCATGAGATTCATTTAAGATTCTTTGAGTGAATTATGACTGTTACCTAGAAAATTAAATCTCTGTGAATCGCTTGTATTTTTCGAAATCCAATGAATCTTACCATGATTCTTGAATCCCATAAAATATATAGGAGAGGCAATATTGACGACAGTTCGTTAATTATCGATACACTTATTATGAAATGTATAATTAGTTTCCGTTATTGTGTTAACAGATACGCGTTTAATTAAAATTTAATTATTATAATACTGGTTTAAAATTTATTTAACGTAAAATATTAAAATAATTAAAATTTCAACATTATTTTTCCTAATTATATTCAATTATAATTCTAATGTTATTTCAGTTTAAGTTAATATATTTTTAAAAAGTTTATTTTAAAATTAATCTATTATGTCGAAAAGAATGCTGAATTTCAAGGTCACCGTGCAGCTAACTGTTAGCTTCCGCGTGTGTTGTTCAAGTCAAATCACCTAAAGTACTTAGAAATAATAAACAATAAATCCTCCTGTTGGGGTTTTCCCTCGTACAAAGAAGAATCCAACAAAAAAGGCAAGAATCTTAATTATTCAACAATTGGGATTCTTTACTTCTGTTTCCGTTTAAAAAAAAATACAAACCGATTTACCATTCTTGCTTATATCATATCAAGAAGTAAACAGAGGACAGAAAATTTTACTGTCATTAAAGTTAATGATAGCACTGATGACTCAGTATTAAGATAAGTTATTAAGGGAATTGAACTGTGTGAATCTGATTCTGGGCGTAGACTCTTTAGCAGGTGTAATAAGTACTCTGTTAGGTTATGACCTTGAAAGGCAGTGGTTAATCAATCGCCAAAGTCGTCCATAAGTGGCAGTGGTAACTCTTTTTAAAATGCTAATACAAAGCATATGGAACAAATTGGCATCAAGTTTCCATCGAGTTTCCATTGACCATCTTAAGTCACTGAATCGCTGTTCAATTTGATTAGTTAATTTAGACGTTGAAGGTCAATTATTGCAAGTCAGTGTTAGTTTGTTTCAAGTTTATTCTAATTTAAATCAGTTGAAACAGTTCGCGAGACCTGTAAAGATGATTCTAATTAAGTTATGCAAATAAAGCAACACATAATGACCATAAGATGCTAGTTTTTACTTTCAGATCTTGCGCGATGTGTCCTTGGTTGACCTTTTCGGGCTCATAACCAGTTGATATTAGTCTTTCACGTGCAAGTTGCTATCCATATTCATTTCAAACTTAGTCGATGTTTCTGTTGATCTAAATCAAATTAACTTTAATTACTAAGTTAAAGGTTAACTTGTAAGATTAAAGACTGATTGCCGGATTGGATAAGTCGATTTCATCGTTGATTGGCTGTTTTCGTGTATGGGAATCTAAGTATCCTATTCATGATTGGTCAGAACGATTTGTTTTGCAATTATCGAGTTAAGGCTGTGATGAGTTAATTCAAATATTCGACTTAATCGCTGATTGGTTCTTTCATCAGTCAAGATTCTAATTGGTGCTTTTTTTTGGGTACAGGTTGAAACAGCGAGGCCGAAGTGGGAAACACGGCGACGAAGGTCCGACTCACGACCGCTGGTTGATTCTGTCCGATGAACAGGAGGCCGAATACACGTGCGCCCTGGCCGAGGTCTCAGCCGAGCTGGGATGGAGGACGCTCATCGTCGGTCGCAATGCTTCCTGCTGCAGGTTGGGATTGTTATCATTCTCTCCTTTATCTCTTCTTTCGCTTCGTATTCTTCCTCTTCCTCTTTCGTTTCTTGTGAGTTGACTTAATCTCTTACCATTCAAAACCCAGTCAAGAGGACGACGGGGAACTAGTGTAATAGATTACCTTTAGGATTTTATTTTGGCCAAACTTACGGACCGATTTCAACGAAACTTGGCCAGTGTATCGTCTAGTAACTCTTCTACATTGGATATTTTTTGGGATGCGACACATGTGAAACTGCGGGAGTAATACGCATTAATTTATCTTGTAATGCCCTAGACTGTACGGTTATCCGTAAAAGGAAATCCTTGAAAGGGAAATTAAGAATTTGTTACGCAAAAAATTATAAACCGCGAGTATATTTTTACATTAACTGAGTTCTTCCCCGCAGACAATGATTATTTTTCACGCTGAAATGAATTTCTGAGTAATGTAACCAAAAGATTCTGGAAGATTCTTGGCTGAAGAATCATATTCACATGCTGCGGTTTCAGTCCTAAACCTAAACTTAAGTTAAAACTTATTCAAGCACTCATAGATTGATTCTTTACTTTGATAACTGATACTTTATAATTTAACTCAGGATTCCTGATTAGTAACCTGCGGAATCGTTCAAGATTCATAATTCATATAGAAGCATAGAGTGTATATGAATATGGTACTCTGCCATATCGATATGTTCTATAAAATATCAGCATAATTTAAGTATCAGATTAAGTATAAATCAACTCGTATCGATCACGGCACTTTGTCATATCGATATCACATCAAAAGGAGCTT
>JAIQCU010000176.1:0-78480 GCA_022114935.1 Leptestheria dahalacensis | reverse complement strand
CCCCCCCCCTCGTTACGGCACTGGTCCAATCTTTTGAGATACGATATTTCTCTTACGTGGTTAAACAGTTACTTTCGGTCTTGCTCTTTGTAACGTATTATGCATTGAATCCTCGTCATTCAGAACCTTTTCGTTTTGGGAAGGTGCCTCATATTTCCTGTAGGACAGAGGCAATTTCTTAGAAGGAACGTTAGCATCGCTACCGTGGCTCTTCTTAGAAGCAACGTTGATGTCAACTTACCTTGCGTTACTGAAATAACGGAGAGGCTTTAGTGGCCTGTTGCCGTAGGTACTTCGCCCAGGGAAGACGTCCGTACCTGCACGTATACTAATAATAGAATTATCTTTAATTTCACTTTTGTTTCTGCCTTTGTTTTATACGTTAATGGTTTTACCGACTTTAGATGTGTCGATATTGCAGTTAGTGCATTTATGTACTTTATGTAATACTGAAAGTCTCTCTTATTAGGGTTTAATATTAGCCGCTTTACTGTACGTTCCCTTCACAGTCGGTTTAAAGACGACGCAACGAGAAAATGCTTGTCGTATTGCTGATTTCCATCCTGCTAATTCTCTGGGTGGTTTATAAGAGAGTAGCAAGGCCTTCGAATTTCCCACCAGGTAACCAGTAAACCCTGATGCTACTGTAATTGATATCAGCAAATACGAACGGTTACAGTAAGATTGAAAGGCAATGAAAGTGCAAATTGATGTAATTTTAATAACAATTGATGGTGTAGGCCCAATGAATCTACCATTGATCGGTTATGTACCATTCACCAAGTTTCCGTACTTGAAATGGATGCAGCTTTCGCAGACCTACGGGGATGTATTTAGTATCCAGATGGGCAGTTACTGGTAAATTTTCAAAATGGGTCAGTTTGTACAGTTTGAAATGTTGTTTAGTTTTACAAACTATACCGTCCTATTATAAGAGCTACGTACATTACACAATATTAATTATATATTACAATATAATAAGTATGATCTTATAATATTATTAAGACAGTAGTTCTATATGTATATCTATTTTGTGGTAAAAAAGATGATCAACCCGCGTTTGTCAGTTGATTGGCGTACAAACAAATAGGGTTAAAAGTAACATAAATTTGATTGAAATTGATTTGATTTGCAATTATATTGCAGGGCCATCATTCTGTCTTCACTGGAATCAATCAAGACGGCTTTCAAGGACGAAGCCATTTTAGGACGTCCACCGATCCCTTTATACGTTGCGTGGGCTGAAGGATTGGGTACTTCTCTTATGCCTAAATATGAATTATTCAGTTTAGACATTAAACCATGTCACTATTAAAGTGTATAATCTTATCATATTTCCTATATTCGAATTTGTAACATTTAGTCTAATACCCTCATCAATAATACGTCGTCTGCAATGTAAATGTTAATGAATAATATAACATTGTACATAATAGATAGCAATAGTTCATATAGAGTTTCAATCACAACTCATGTAATGCTGACTAACATCATCTCTAATCCGCAAGGAATGGCGTTCAGTAATGGAAGAGTGTGGATTGAATCGCGCCGTTTCATTATGAAACATCTCAAGGATCTCGGCTTTGGCAAATCCAGTCTGGAAAGCACCATTAAGGATGAAATTGCCCAGTTCTTGGATGGGATTAGGTTAGTTGCTAAAATTAAACGACCAATAGATTCATTCCTGTTTGAAAGTTAAATATTACCCTACGGCAGGATTGTATCTATATTCGTAGAATGCTTCACTGCAGCTCTGGAGTTATCTAGTCTATGCAAATATTTAGTAAAATATTGAAAAGATCAAAAGATCAAAATATATTAATACAAAAGATTTACCAATGAATTATAATAACAACATGATATACGATATTGATTGATTACCGTATCGATACCTGCTATCGGACCAGCCCTCGGGATATGTTTTGATCGAACCGTAAGATCCCTTACCGCTGGGCTATATTGAATCATTTTAGGACTAATATTTCGTATTAGATTGTATGGTGCGTAAAATTTCTTTTCGGCTAGCGTTTAAGTTATTCTATGTTGAATCTATTTATCAAGATCGCACGAAGGAGAACCTGTCAATCTAGCCAACAAGATCAACTTGGCGGTGGTTAACGCACTGTGGACAATTGTCGCGGGGAAAAGATTCTCTGGGCACGACGATCCCCTAGGAGCCCAGGCTGTCCAGTCGATTGTTACGTAAGCGTCAAATCCAATCTGCTATTTGTTATCATAGCACCCAATGCAAAAACCATACTGCTAACCGTCTGCCTGCTGAATTTGGGCGGAAATCAGCAGTTCCTACTTCCACGAGTAGCCAGACTGGAACCAGATAGATAGTTGAACTGCTTGAAGACCTGCTGGTTTTTGCACTGAACAACCGAAACTAATGTTAACGAGTTGTACAATAGCAAGGCTAGACCTGCTTTCTGCTATGTCTTCTGTATTGAGTGGTGTTAAGAACACAACAATAGCCGCGTAGAGAACAGTTGTAAACAAGGTTTTGCTGTCTGTTGTTTAGGTTTGTGAAAGAAGCCAGCGTCAGCAATCCACTGGAATTCTTTCCCTGGATAACGAAGCTAGGCTTGTTCAAAGAGCAGATTACCAGCGACCTGCAGAGCGTTGAACGTATCAAGCATCTTATGAAGGTTTTTCTAAGCTTAATTGGAAGTTATGAACATCGTTGTCTTGTCCCGCATTTCGTTCCAGTAGTATAATGGTTCTTGTACTATTTGTTCGAAGGATTGTTTTACTACGACACTAGTGTACAGTCTGTTCCAAAAAAGGGCACAGTACAGCGCGTTGATGTAAATTTCAAAATGTAATTTCGCTATATTAACAGCTCGAAATCACTGAGAATTTGAGGTTACATGACCGAGTAAAAGTGCAGTCGTCGTGCAAATTTTTAGTATAATCCAGTAAAACCTGAGAAAGATATCAGCAAACAACTTGGATGAATTTGACTCTTACCATATCCTTGTTTGGAACAGACTGTACTAAGGTGATAGCTGGGACAATTATGAGAAAATGTAATTTCTTTTAGGATATAATTAACCAGCAGACGAAGAATGCTGACGCTGATAGCGAAAACTTGGATTTCATTCACGTCTACCTGGAAAAGATGAAGGAGGTCAGAGATCCTTCATCCGTGCTGTACGGCGAAACCGGTCTGCGCAACTTGACTGTCCTCCTGATGGACACCTTTGCTGGCGGATCGGATACTACTGCGACTGCGTTGCTCTGGTTCGTTCTCTACATGGGTACGCAACCGGAGGTACAGAGAAAAGCACAGGCAGAAATTGACGCTGTGGTACCCAGTGACCGGTTACCGAGTCTCGAAGATCGTCCCTTGTAATTTCAATTATAAGTTAAGAGCTTAATGTAACAAAATTCATGTTCGATTAATAACTTCACAGGTTGCCGTATACTGAAGCTGCTCTCTTGGAAACTATCCGCTTCTCTGGATTTGGCCCGACCGGTTTGATTCACACCTGTACTAAAGATATCGGTATGCAATTTGCATTCTTAGCCTCGGTATATCTAATTAAGTTATTAGTTATTATATATCCTAATTACGTGCATTTATAGGCGAAGGACATTTTCATTCAAAACAGTGATATTTAAATGCGATCTTTTCCGTTGTGTTCATTCGCGGTCACTTTTTGTCTTTTCCAGTTAAGCATTTGCTTATTATTTTAATCGCCATTTCTCATCAGAGTTTATGGGATTCAGCATTCCGAAAGGAACTTTCTTCATAGCCAATATCTACCAAGTTCTGCATGATCCGAAACACTGGGAAAAACCATCCGAGTTCTACCCGGAACATTTTTTACACTCCGATGGAACTCTGAAGATTCCAGAGGCATTCATTCCATTCTCTGTCGGTAAAATAAATAAATTGTCTAATCAATAGTCTTTGATCCTAAACAGTTAATTAATGCTTTTAATGTTCTGTTTTGTTATTATTCAGTAATATTCATAAGCTTCTCCTACGGATGTTTATAGGGAAAAGAAATTGTCCAGGGGAGACGTTGGCCAGGATGGAACTGTTCCTCTTTGGCGCAGCTCTGCTCCAGCAGTTTGATTTCACCTTTCCCCATGGAGAACGACCTTCTTTCGAGCCGGTCCCCGGTATCGTCAACTCCCCCCAGCCGTTTAATATCGTGGCGAGATCAAGAAAAACGTACTCTCAGTAATGCATATTTCCCCACTCGTTTCTTCGTATTTCCTTTTCCATTTTCTTAATGTACTCTTCGTGCCGTCACAATGCAAAAGATGTAAGCGTTTACGTTCGTTCTCCGCTAAAAAAAAGTTAACAGAAACTCTCTTGCATCGTTGATAAATATTTAAGAAATATGCAAGAAATTCTATGATCCAAATACAATACGAATACAAAAAGTACTAAGTTATGAGCGCGCAATTTCTTGAAAAGTAAGTATCCTCATCACCATTATTTGAAAATAGAATAAGATTTGCTCCATTGGTAGGTCAGATGATTCGTTTGATTGATCAAGGGTTCGCTGAACCTTTAGAGACGGCACCTTTATTATCAGGTGGAACCGTTGTAAGGCAATTCTGGGACCCCGTTCAACTGGGAACCCATGTTATAAAGAGAATATTACTCATTGCAGTTTAGGCACGATTCATTTGTGACGGATATCTTGACGAGGATTGCGACTAACGGTAAGTTGTAACAAATTCACATTCCAACAAAATGTGAATGTTCCCAGGGTAACCTGCAGTATCCGTTTCCAGTATAAACGTAACTTGTTCGTGAAAGTTACAGTTTCGTCTTGTATTATGGGTGGGTGGTTTTATTATGGACGTACCATGGATATCCAGCGAGGTTGATTAGAGGTTATCAAGAATGAATGGAGCAAAAGCTCATCCACCTAAATGTCATATCCAAGAACCAAGAACCTAAGGAACTCCGAAAAGGTGAAGTGGTTTCAGTTAGGAAATCTCGTCTGTGCAGGCCTCGATTCAAACGAATGATTGCGTTCCAAGAACCAGTTCCATTATGTGGAATCTCATAGCGTAGATGTACTCTCTGATCAAAGTTTCCTACTATTAAAGTTACAACTCCCCTGCATCGGTTGCTTTTAACTTGGGCTGTTGTGAGATAAGAAATTTTAACTTTTTTTACGCTACGTTGGCTTGTCCTTTGGAAAAGCAAACAACAGTCTTTAAACTCGGCATATATAATGATCTAATTATCGTGTACCAGTTATCCTAAAATTTAAAAGTTGGCGTTAAGGTAAATGGGTTCACTGATAAACGAAATTTTACGCAATTATTATGCATTGAGCCATGATCATTGGATCATGAATTATATGATCATTGCATGCAATGAATTATACATTACGCAAAATTACGCAACTGGTCAGACGACTCTGGACATGTGTAATGCGGCAGGCCGTTACAGCCGGCAAGCATTCAATATAGAGTTTTGAAAACCAGCTGAAGACCCCGCGCCGTGTCCGCCTGTTTATCTGGCAAACGGCCACAAGATTGGTAGATTTAAGGATTAGTTGGTCATCGAGGCTGGGTATCCGAATATGAAATTTGCTAGTAACCTACTTTACCTTCGTTTCTTCCGTTTGTGCGGTCTCCCATGTTGATGGTTGGTTTTTCTACTAGTAACCAGATATATAACTGCTAATAGTTCACACTAGTACTAGTATCATTCTTGTTGGTTTGTTCTTGTGGACAGATGTTCCCTTAGGCGCGTTAACTTCTTGAATATCTTTGCAGTTAAAACATTACCATAAAATATATATAACACCGGTCTAACCAAGACATCACAGTATTAGATCATTCAGTACTTCGATACTGTACTTTGTATTATATATATGTGTACATACATAGACTGCAGCAAAAAAACAACAAACAAACGCAGCAGTGAAGGAAGTTAAGGACCTCCTGAGTGGCTATGAAAGATAGCGTCGTACTATAAAACCGTGTGAGCATTATTATGTCACAAGCTAACTTGAACATTCAGCAGCTAACAAAAGGCTGAGAACAGCAACAAGCCTTGTTTCAACTTTTCTGTGGAAAAAAAAACTGCAATTAACCTATCAAGTTATTTGCATATGATATATAAGTGTAAACAAGTATCAGCAGACGTAGCTAATTCCTATAAATGTTGGTATTAGCATTTTTCGTTCTTAACTTAGAATAACTGCTAACACTGCTTTCAGCTCCAGCTCTTTTTATAAGATCCTAGCACATCGATAATATGGACTAACCAAGGTACAATGAAGTTCGTGGTCAACTAACTACTCAGCAAAAATATTTAGCAAGAAAAGACGTATAATTACTGGTCGCAACCTTCACTAATATAGAGAACTGCATAGCTGAATATGTGAAGTCGTTGATGCCAAGTTCGTCTATGAAGGTGCGATATCTCAATATTCAGTATGTATGCTATATTTGTCTCCATTGCTTAACAGCATGGAGACATATTGATCACGTTTTTACACTCCCACGTTTTTCTTTTTCTCTTTTTCCCGTTTTTCTTCCCACCTTTCCAAATTCCCTATCTGTTTATATGTTAAATCGTTGTCCTATCTCTTTACATGGGAGCCAAACAAGTCCGGGCATGCTTCGCCCTCTTTTCCACTGCGGGCGAGTCAAGTGCGTACCCTCGTGCCGTACATGAGTCGACCCAACATCTGACGCTCTTTTCAACTGCGATCGACTCAACTGTGTACCCATGTGTCGTAAATGAGTCGACTCAACTTTTGAAGCTCTTTTCAGCGGCGGTCGACTCAACTGCGTACCCACGTGCCGAACATGAGTCGACTCGACATTTCGCCCTCTTTTCGCTTGCAAATTTTCCAGCTAATGAATAATTTTAGCGTTATCTTCATTCGATTGCTATTTACAAACACACAGTGCAAATATGAAATTACAGTTCATTCACCATGTAGTATGTTACTATTTATTTAGTCACTTTGGTTGATCCAGTACAGACGTTTGGAATAGCACATGATTGTAAGTACCTCACAGGACGCTAGCAGTTTATTTTGAATGCTCTTCTATGAAACTCTGACAAAATTCAAAAGGTTCCAGTCGCTTAAAACTAATGATAATAATAATATATACACTATAATATGTTAAGAAGAATTGTCACCATTAATTTTTACCGTACTAGGGTATGAATGGTTCAGCTTGGAGCAATTACACAATTGTACATAATACAGTATTCAGTTACATTTTGTGACTTTAAGCAGTTTTAACGTCACGATGGGTCGGTATTTTAATATGCAGGATAGTACAATTCGGCAATCTTACGCGAAACGAACGAACTTTGGTTTTGACAAGTACAACTGTATTTAGAACGGATGCCCAGGACATAGTAGTACACAACAAGACCAGTTCAGGGAACTGATGTCAAGCAACAAGATGTTGAGCCATGGAAACACCCAGTAGCTTTTCAACAGACTGAGCTATGTCTTCTTGTCAGTTAAAGCAGATTAAAGATAATGAGTCATTTGCAAGGGGTTATTGGTTTATAAGCAAGCGTGATAGTTGTCTGTAAGCAGCTGAAGTAGTGACTATATATTATTCTCACGTGAAGACGCAGCGTGAATGCTCGCTTTCAAAATCAGCACTTGAAGATTTCAACGTCAATGTATACGGAAAGGTAACTGTATGCCCTTCCGCCCCATTTGTTTTTACTAGGAGAGAGTAGTGTGTGATTCAGTGCGCATGAATCGATATGTGTTTCGTTAAAGAAAGCGTTCTTCTCGATGAGCCACATAGGTCCGCAGCTCGAGTTTACAGGTCTAAGAAATGGCGCGTTTACAATGGGTAGTTGCAGAGTGCTGGTCAAGTTTCCTTCTTCATAACCCATTATGGTTAAAGACCAATCAACTCCAATGGAGACACCAGAGTAAATCGCGTATTCTGGTCCGCCTGTATAAACCATTAACCGGAATGAGTTTCCTGTTGAACAATGGCGTTCTAGCTGGTTGAGATTTTGGGGCAAATCGCCGAGGAACGCGTCATAGGGCATTATAAGGCTTCTCTCCTGCCAGACACCTGTTGCAAATTGAAGACCCCACCATCTCGTGAAGGCTCCAAGGCAAAATGCATGTATGACGGTTCCGTTGGTGAAGCACGGATTCATATCAGCAGTGTATACGAATGGTGGCTCTGCCAACATAAAATGTCGTTAGAGATGCTATTGATGTTCAAGACACGCACATAAATGTCACTATGTAAGACTCATCAAATCGGGATAATGCAACGATTATGTAACCTCCGAAAAACCTCTGTAAAGACTCTCATATTATTCACGAGTGGTTGCGTAGCTCTAACTCTCGTTCAAATGTCTTGAAGTTAGGTTTATCGTAACAGGGCACATGAAGATTTGGTTAAACTTAAATTAAGATTATGATACAACTTGAATAGCATAAGTTTTAGCAAGTTTTGCAATTATATACTCCTATTAATTAATTTCTTATTACATCATATCTTATTAACTCTATCTTTAAGACCCAGTACGCTTAGAGCCAGCTGGGTCTAATACACTACTTTATCAAGAAAAAGAAAACTATTATCTTTAAAATATAGAAAATTCAGTGCATTTTCTACGATACTTACTAGCTGCAAGTAGAATACATTATAACTCGTATTCTTATGGACGTTACTGTCGGGAAACGGGTAGGATACAAAGTTAACAGAGAAGTCGTCTACCCAATTGCACACTTTTGATTCCAATCTTACCCAAAGGTTGAACGATAACTTCCAGGTCTAAAAAAACGTGTCCCGAAGGTGGTTATCGTTCGTTTGTTCGAGCGATAACTCTTCGGGTCAGACTAGAGTCGTCGTATTAGCAGCAGCAAGAAGTAAAGATAACCGGCAACAGCTATGTCATCCATATACCGTCTTTTATTCGAAAGAATCTTAGCTAGGTGCTTACTGTTTCTGATAAGCTTAATCATAAACTTATATTCGAGCCACGAAGGTACAAGTCAGCTACTAGAGGACTCGCGTTAGCGCTTATAGGGATACCAACAGTCTGCTTGAACGTCTCCGAGTTAAATTACAATAAACAAACGAATTCTTAAAACAAAGTCAAGAATACAAAACAGTTTTTGAAGATCGTACTGTGCGACTGTCAGCGCGGGAAGCCTCAAGCGCGAAATATAGACTAGAATGATGTTGCATTCTTACGTAGATCGTATCTGTAGTTGTAGTACTTAGCCGCACACATGCTCGGCTGACTGCAGTTGCCTCTGTCGTACCCTCTCTTGCCACAGTATGCACAGTCGCCTTTGAAAGTACCCTGGTTGTACTCTGCACAGGCTTTCGTCGGATCCGGATCAGTTGGCAAGTTGAGTTCCCAGATGTGGCAGTCAAATCTGGCTGCTGATTGGTTGGCCAAAATAGCCAACTGACACTGACTGCACGTGTTTACTTGATAAAGTATGCACGTCAGGTTACCCCATCGCCAGCACGTCTGAGCTACCTTGCACAAGCCTGGTGGAAAGTTCTGAAGACAAGTTCTTCTGCAGTGGGCATCGAACGTAGACCTGTCAATGTCTGTAATCTTACCTATACACATATGAACGTGCCATATATCTAACCGTAAAGGGAATTTTGTGGTTATCGTAAATTGCTTTAACAACTTGATTTACCATTCATGTTGCTTAGGTAATCGTAGAATCCCAACAGATATGGTTTGGTTGATGATACGTACTTTGCTTTATACGATGGGTGTGTTACGAAGAGATAATCCAACGTATTCGACAGACTTGAAATGCAGATGCAGATGCAAATGCTCAAAATTAGTTTCCAGCACGAGTCCTTTCTGGTCGACATCTTGGTAGGAATTGTGGGTTTCCGAAAAGCTATATGTTTAATCAAGTGCCCTCTGCAGCTTTCAGGGGTAACCAACAAACACTGGTTTCCAACGTAAACAAACCTGTGTTGTGCGAGTTTAAATTTCATAGCGTTGTTGATGTTATTATGGATGTAAAATCAATTGTTGAAATAAGCACCGCAAGACACAGTACGGCTCATATGCATTACAAGTTAGAATGTCACGAGACTTTCCATAAGGCTTCTTGGGTCAGAATTCGACCAAACCAAAATCTGACTTTCCCAATTAGGTTCCACTCTGTTCAGGTCCTACACTTGTAAATAAACCTTTAAAAAAAGCAATCTTTTCATATGAAGATTAGTATATTGAGAGAAATCCATTCATGAATATAGCAAAGAAAAAGAATAGTTGATCATCACCAGACCATCAAAATGACGGACACGTTTAAAACGCACGAGCCTTATTCTGCCTTACACGAGGAATGTTGCAAAATGAGCGAGAACGTCGAGATTCCTACCTTAGTTGAGCTAAATATAAAATTAAAAGGGGCTTGCATCGTGTACGATGTTTCGTACTGTATCCGTCAGTAATTGGATGGCAGTATAAACAGTAATTGATAATTTATAATTGTAATTTGTGAATTTTTAACATCTTTTTGTTATTGTAATAGCAATTCGATACATTTTCAGACTGTGTAATTCTGATTGTAATTCATAACATTTTTGCTCATGTAATTTGTAATTGTGATTTATTACTTTTAGGCGTACTTTGCCTAAATGACAAGTAGAACACGCTTAAGAAGGATTACCTTGCGTTTCCCCCCCCCCCACCACCACCTCTTCCGCTATCTCGTGATACCATGCACGAAGAACGATTATTGTCTCCATTGCTTACCAGCATGGAGACATATTGTTCTCTTTTTCCATTTCACGTCCCCCCCCCCCTTTTTTTCTCCGACCGTTTTTCCAAATTCCCTATCTGTTTCTGTAGAAACGTTTCCCCTATCTCTTTACATGGGAGCCAAAGAAGTCCGGGCATGCCTGGCCATATAATCAGTTCTCATGACCATCTATGACGTCATCATGTCTCAATGACTCACCATGACTCAGCTGCGTTATCGCATGACTCCACTTTGCACTCACGTGTCATGCATGAGTCGACTCGACATTTCGCGCTCTTTTCGACTGCGGACCCATGAAATGCGCACCCATGAGTAGTATTTAAGTCGACTCGACTTTTGACGCTCTTTCCAACGGCGGTCGACTCAACTCCGTACCCACCCGTACATCAGTCGACCCAACTTTTGATCTCTTTTCAACTGCGGTCAACTCAACTGCGTACCCACGTGACGAATATGAGTCGACTCGACATTTCGCCCTCTTTTCAATTGCAAATTTTCCAGCTAATGATTAATTTTATAGTCATTTTCATTCGATTGCTATCCACAAACACACATAGTAAAAACCAAAGACATTTCGTTCACTGAACATTATTCTTAAATGGAATCTAAATTACCGCAGACAAAGCCAGGTTACCTAAAACTAACTACTGCGAAAGAGTTTAAAATTGCGAACACAAAAACTGAATCAAATGATGGCTACACAAGTACTGTACTGCGGTGCAGAAAAGAAAGCAATGGAGACAGGCCATTCCTCGGTGAGGATAGTATTATGTTTTGTTGATTAAGGTTAAGGTCATATAATTAAAGTCACAAAAATTCCAATCATTCTGGCCAGTTAGGTATTCAGGGGAGGTCGTTAAACCTTATACACTTTAACATAACTGTTGTTTTGTTGGCGTATTGTGTTCGTTAGTAACGGAGAACTGCTTAGATTACGAATGATGGTTTACTTTCTTATCATCCATGCTGCTTAGATAATTGTACGAGTCCTGGAAAAGTGTTTCGCTTGCTGCTGCTTGGCTCTGTATGATGTACGTGTTACTTAGAGACACAGATGAGCGAGGCGGGTATAGAAAACAAGCAATTTCAAGCAAATCCTTTCTGGTCGGCATCTAGGTCTGCATGGAGTGCAAATTGGGAAGGCATCATCTGAATACCTTTTAATTCAACCATTCTTCCTATCATGACGTCGACTTTTTAAAATATCTTTCAACAGATTCCGATCCTTGAGTTATGAAAGACGCAATTTTCGTTTTCAAAGACTACAAGAACCTTCTATTTTTACGCTCTATTAGGTATGCAAAGAAAAACATTATACGATTAATTTATGACTCCATTAAAAGTAGCCCGCAAATGTGAAACGTGAAATTGCAATAAATTCTGAGGGCAGCGAAAAACAGTGACATATCTGCATTGCGCTTCATTCAAATGTCCCGGGTCCTTAGGTACGGGATTTTGGCATTATAATGCCATATGCTACTTCCTCTCTTGTTTGTGTGCGTGGTACCATGTTCAACTGGCTAATTTTGATATCGATCATATTTCCATAAACTCGCCATTAAAGCATAGCACCGAGTAAACCATAAACTCTTATCGAAAAAGCCTGTTTACAATGGAAACGCCAAACGTAGGTAACACACCCGGAACAACTTGGTTGTGTAGGGGTATTCAGATGATGCCTTCCCAAGTTGCACTCCATGCAGACCTAGATGCCGACCAGAAAGGATTTGCTTGAAATTGCTTGTTTTCTATACCCGCCTCGCTCATCTGTATCTCTAAGTAACACGTACATCATACAGAGCCAAGCAGCAACAAGCGAAACACTTTTCCTGGACTCGTACAATTATCTAAGCAGCATGAATGATAAGAAAGTAAACCATCATTCGTAATCTAAGCAGTTCTCCGTTACTAACGAGCACAATACGCCAACAAATTATTATGTATGTATTACCGGCCCATGGCCGCGTTGGAGAACACTTGTTTTAACAAAACAGCTAATCGTACAACAGAACTTTTGCGTGCAAAGGAAGTGCGTAGGTGGTGCAGTAAACGCTCCTTGTTAAGGGTGTGCGGTACATTCAGGTCTTTCACTTGCTCCCTTAGCTTAGCAATTTTTGGGCATCGGAATAAAAAATGCAGTTGTTCCATCTTACACACTAGATTTTCTCCACACTCGAGGCAGTGGGTCTGGTGGGAGAAGTCACCCTGCCTGGTTTTTGTGCAGCTTCACCCTCTCAATAAGACGAGTCTGAACCTGGCCAAGGTATTGCGCAACTCCACCGCCAAGCCGCTGTGCTCTAGGTACTCACCCCTTAAGCCCTCCTGATTCAAGGCCCGGTACATTTTTAGAGACGGTAGTTTGGTTGCTTCGTACAGATGGTGTTGTTTTGACTGGTCTCGAATTTATTGCAATTTCACGTTTCACATTTGCGGGCTACTTTTAATAGAGTCATAAATTAATCGTATAATGTTTTTCTTTGCATACCTAATAGAGCGTAAAAATAGAAGGTTCTTGTCGTCTTTGAAAAAGAAAATTGCGTCTTTCATAACTCAAGGATCGGAATCTGTTGAAAGATATTGTAAAAAGTAGACGTCATGATAGGAAGAATGGTTGAATTAAAAGATTTTGGAACAGGCCATATTTTATTTCCATGTAAGTCAATACAAGTTCATTATAATTCCAGAATCCGGGCTGGTTGTACATTGGGAAAATGGTACTACAGTAATGGTTAAAGGATTACATGCTTTGCTAATGTGCTATGCCTACTGTAAGCGATTATGTAGTCCTGTTTGAAATCAACCGAACAGCGATCAATTCGTTACCTGTGACTTCCGATGCGCAGTTTGGCGCAAGCCTATTCAAGCTACCTTTAGAAACTTTGGCCAAATAAATAAGGTCCCTTGAAAGATACTAGGGAAATATTCTTCTCTGATTTATAGCTGCTAGTAAATCAGTTTCCCGCTTATGCTAACAAGTATCAATACACTGGTGCAATGTAATGGAATTACAACAGCTCCTTCGTTTATCCGGGCCACTTTAACCATAACCATATTGTGTAAATACTGGGGTGGGGTGTGCAGCAAAGGGAACTTTCCGATCAGTATTTTTTGGTTTGTTAACAGATGTATTATAGCTCAACAAAAGTTCCGGAAAACCGCTGTTTGGACGGCAAGTTGGCCAGAGAAACAAATGGTGGGCAAGGCATAGTGAAGTAGGTTAGGTCAGTGAAACTTTGAGAGCTCCAACTGTGAAAAGTTAGCCTCATGTGTAACTATACCGCATAAAATGCCATTACAAAATGTTGCTCCATTTTAAGAGTGAGATTTCAGTAAGTGTGTATTTTATTCATACTTAACAGCCATATACTTCAATGTCGATTAGTACACTTAGAGAGGAGTAGATCTCTCCTTCCCAAGTGTTGCTAGGAGTACCGAAGAAGGTGTAACTCATCGCGCAGGAATCGATATGTGTTGCGTTGTAGAAGACGTTCTCCTGAAGACGCCACATAGGACCACAATTAGGGTTCAAAGGTTGCAGCCATGGCGCATCGACGATGGGTAGCGGCAGTTTGCTAGTCGAGTTCAGTGTACTACCCTGGTAACTTCCTATTGTTAAAGACCAATTCGCCCCAATAGAGACTCCGGAGTAGATTGAATAGTTAGTGTGGTTTGACGAAATCATCAACTGGAACAGCTTTCCTCCGGAACAGCTACGTTGCACTCGGCTAAGTTGCTCTGGTAGAACGGCAAGAAACGTAGCGTAGTTCATTGTAGTGCGGGAGTCTTGCCACTGTCCTATACCATCGGTAAGACTCCACCATCGAGTAAAGGGGCCCAAACAAGGTGCAAGTATTGCGTTTCCATTGGCAAAACAAGGGCTAATCCAACTGGTGTACCAAAATAGCGGCACTGAAAATATGAGTTAAGCATGAATTAAGTTCCATTTCTCAGCATCCTTATGTAGATGCATGGTAGAATATCTGGAAGAGTACCATGTTCTAAGTTGAATAGACAGGTGAGTAATGAACGAATCCGATGAATGAATCATTCGACGGAGGAATTTAACATAACTACGATCTGCAATCTGCACTTGACCAACTTAACTCTTTAATGATATCGTTCCTCCTGCTAATCTCTTTTAGTTGCTATGAATGATTTAAAAACTAGGGTAACGAGTCTTTCAGGTCATCTTGGACGTGAACGGCTTCCTAACACACCCCAGACTAGCCCTTTCTGTTAAGGCGTTGGAAGGCACGGGTGCTAATTGCCCAATTTATGTGACCGTCCTTATCAATAGGGAAGTATTAAATTGCTCTCCTTTCATCCAGCACAAGAAGGCAGTGTAATATGTTGCTTTCTAAATTTGTAATTCGTGATTTAAATTTTTCCGCTAGAGGATGTACACTTTATGACCCTTTTCCCAATAATTTATCATCCATTAAGACTTACGTAGATTGTATCCATTTTCGTAGAACGTAGCAGCACAGGTACTGGGAATGACACAAGCAGGGCCAAAGTAGCCTCTTTTATTACAGTAACTACAGTCTGGTGAGGGTACATTCATGACGTATTCCGCACAAGCTTTCGTCGGTTCTGGGTCCGTGGGTAAGTTGAATTCCCAGATGTGGCAGTCATGTCTTGATTCTGGCCCTTCGGAGGCAAAATACGCCGGCGAGGAAGGACTGCAAGTGCTAACAGAATAGAGCTCGCACTGAAGTGCGAAGCCTGACCAACATGTCTGAGCCATCCTGCATGATCCAGGTGGATTTGTAAACAAGCAAAGTCTTCGGCAGTGAGCGTCGAACGTTTTCCTATCAACGTTTGCAATTGCTCCTAGTAGAAAAGTAATAGCTTTTCCCTTGTAAAATACTACTGGATATTTTTTAAGCTAGATTACCCTCCACTGTATCGAGGAGTACATGGAACCCTATACGCTTGGTAAGATCCGCTGTTTGGGCAAACTTGCCCGAGTTGCACTTATTTGTTACAATCAAAAAGTTTTCTGCACATAACGCAGTAGCGAGTAAAGTAACGATGGATAGCACTGATAGCTCATACACTATTTTACCCGACATCTTCACCTGCGATGTGCACGAGCGGTAACACCTCAGCGTTAGTCCAACCGACTAGATACCACCCTACAGGAAATGCCTGTTTCGGGATCCTTTACCATGGTAACCATTCATGTTACCACCGTAAACACGCTTTCTTTTAAACCCATAATCAAATTTACCGCATTGTGTATATGCGCTTAGTAGTAATTTATGTGCCAACGTTGTTTATTGATTGCTAAAAGCTTAAACCCCGGCTTACAGTGTACCCAGTGACATGAAACGTTAATTTTGTAGATCCACGTTGCGTGCAGAACGCGAACCTGAACAGTTTAAAAACTATGACCAGTTTTCAGTCCAAGATAATAACATAAGAATATCATTTTACATAGATTTCACACTCTGTTTAAAGAATTTGCAATCTTTTCATCATTTTCGACATGAACTCCGGTGAAGTTGCAAAGCCTGTTATAGACCATGTGCCGCGTATCAGGCGTAGTTATTGTAGTTGCAAGTTTAAGGTTCTTCTTTCCTTCAGTTCGTACCACTTTAGTTCGTTGCTTTATTTCGACTTTATTGTATCTCGTCTTCGCTTGAGTATTAGATTTAATATACACGTAATGAAAAATTAACGTCAAGATGTAACGGTTACCATATCATGTTCACAAACTGTGCCGCCCCAAATCATACAAAGCAGGAACACGAGTTACACAGATGAAACGAATGCAGAAGCATAAAATTGGGTTAGTGAACATCTGCAAAAACGTTCACTTGTACACCATCCAACTATGACTATGTTTCCGTATTAAATCTATGATCAAAGAACACGTAGTTATGCTGGTGAAAATGCATGCAATCAAACTTTGGGAATATGGAATACTTAAAGAACTCTGAATATTGCCTATACTAAATAGGTAGTAACTAAAATCTCACACTAATTATTTTAATAACATGGAGTGTACTACGGCTAAGTTAGCTTACAATAGCCTGCTAAATTCTATATGACATTTACAAGATGGAAATACGCCGTTTGAAGCGCTTAACAGCTGCTCTCAACTCGGCGCACATGATGTAGTAAACGATCGGACTGTAAACACTATGCATCAGCGCCATGTAGCGGACGAGGCGTACACCATTATGCACAAACATACAGCTGAGGGAATATTTCCTGCAAATCATTTGTGACAAGTGAAGGATAACTTGGGGTAGCCCGACAATTGTTATTGGTAGTAAACCAAAAATCAGAGTTAGTGTTGCTTGTAGTTCTGGACGACTGAAACTTTTTGGCCGAGTCCACTCTATCTGAAACAACCTCGGTCTGCCGCTTTGCATATCCACAGGGAATTCAACCTCTTCGGCTGCGTTCGAGCCAGCATTCTATTTATTTTGAAAAAAAACAGTTCTACGCATATTGCACAGTATTTTAGATATAGTACCGGATGTTGGTAAGAGAAGACAACAGTCGACGATCTGCTGCTCCTGAAGACAATGCGCTGTTTTCTGCGAAAGATCTGCGGGTAATCCTTGATGTGCTTCATGGTTTTTCGATAAATCCAGACATGCAAAACAATGCAGGCAACATTGAACGGCGTGCAAGTTAGAACAACGATTTCGATGTAAATTCCACTTTTGATTTCGGCACACTGTACCGGCTGATGGATCCTCCAGTGGGGGGAAGTTAATACAATGAATGTGACGAGAAATACTGCTGAAAACGCGCAATACACAACCCGTGCAGTGATCTTATTCTTGTAGAAATTTGGCCATTTCAAAGCCACGAAACGATCCAGTGTTCCCATGATTAAACAATCGAGTAACGTACCGTACGGTACACCATACGTTACAATATACAACGCACAGAATAGCAGGCTCTCGTAGAAAAAGGCTAGAATCTCAGAAAATACTTGGGTGACTACTAACAAGTTGCTTATCATAACAAACAACCAGCACAGGTTTCGAGGGTTTCTTAACTGACGACTTCCAAGGATCACTGCTACTATAGTACAGTTGAACATAAAACCGAGGAAAACTAGAATAGGGAAGAACACCTGCTCCCACGGTGTCAGTTTAGGTCCCGGGAATGTTTCTTCAAGCTCGGTTAAGTTGCTGTAGTTCAGCCCTATGGTTCAAAAGTACATAAGTGTTACAGTGCATGGACTTTACATGTATATTGTTCATTCAACGGCTTTGTCTCAAATACTGAACTTAATTGATTAAATTAGGTGCTTAAGTACCCCACACATGTTCATAATTTTACTTTCTATTGCTTCTTCATAGGGAATACTTGTGTATATACAAGTGTATTCGTTTAATAAGAAGCCATGTGCATACAACGGGGAAGAATCTTTATTACTGTGCTCCTGGATACAGAGGCTTGAGGGAACCAAGATTGGCAGGCTAGAATTGGTTTCAACCAAAAAGCAATCTCGTTTTGCTTAATATTCCTTTTTTTAAAGCGTACTTTGAGTCATTTCTTTTAACGGAGTACAGTTATAAGCCTAGTTGGAATAATTCCTATGTAACTGATTAATTCAACTGTGATATACAAACATTCGTTCAGTTTGTGTACTTGGTATCCTAAAGAGATATATCAGTACCAAATAACCATTGTTTTTGTTTTACCTACTGTCCAAATCTCTACTTGGTATGCCTTCCCAAATGAGCAATACTTTGTTGGTATAACTTTGAGTCCTTGCATACTTATACTTTCTGGTTATAACTATTATTTCGCTTGCATACTTGATTGATTGACGATACATGATTGATAATTTACCTGTTACATTGTTGTTTTTTATACATTTTTATGACAATCTCATTCGGCCGTTGATTTTAACTTTTCTTGTATGGTTAATTTTTACAATTACTAACTGAGTTTTGCAGCAGTTTGTCAAACTATGATAACAGCCGCAGTTTGATTCAGATATTCTTCAACCACAAACTACTTTTCATTTCATGTCAAGCATTAATTACTTTCTAAAAAGTTTGATAACCTAACCGTTTTCAAGAAAAGATTACGAAAGTGTTGCAACTTACCCAAACCCATATTTGGTCCTATATTAGTTTACCGTTGCACTGCTTCTTGGCTCCAGGATAATGCTCGTGTGTCTGAAGCATTAGGTGGGTGTCGATCGAATGACGGAAACGATGTTCAGTGGAACCAATTCTGCGCTTCAAATTGAGTCAAGGGACAAACATAAAATCAAAGAATACTCCAACATGCTGCGTTATTCACTGCTTTTCATTACCTGTAACACAACCAGTACGGAACCGTCCGGTGGTACAGATATTGCTTGGACAAAGATAGTTTCGTGGATTCTAGGTTATGTGTGTTTTCCTAATTATGGCGGAACAAAAAAAAAAGGAAACTATCACAGGATTACTTGCTAGTCTACTAGAGCACTCTATTCTTTGGTATGTTTTGTTTTCAATGTAAATTATAATTCATTTGTTATCTTAAGGCTTTTTGTGCATCGCGGTTTATATAAGGTTGTTACACGTGAATAATCATTAAACGACAGCTCAGTGAGCTCAGCGATGCCACGAGCAACTATAATATTCTCCGAATGTCGATCATGCCATTTAAGGTTGTTCGAAGTGACCTGTCCGGCAACTGGAATAGTAACTTCAAAGCTGTAAGAGTTTCGTAACTGCACAATCAGAGACAACTCGTTCCAGGCTTTTCATAACGATGATCATTACTCCTTCAAGCTCTCTATGGGGTTCCAGTGCCCCTATTCAAAGCTTTCAATACCCCAACAATCATTCAAAAACGAACGATAAATTAGGCATCCTGCCGCTAAATTATGGGCCTTTCACCAACTATCCATGCCTAGTACCCTTTATCTATACTACCAGACTTCCCTCTAATTACCATAATAAGCCAGGTTGAATAGCCTGTATCATAGAAATATGACGTACTGGATACAAAGTATTAGATACATACAGATAAAGGGTAGTAAAACCTAATGCAGTTAACTTCTAGCAGATCTTTAATTGTGCTGAGCAATTTCATTGCAGTACAACAGTCGTTCATATCTCGTGTAACGAAATCGTAAAGGCACAAACAAATGAGATGCGAAATGACGGCTGCTTGCAAGATTTCCGATGTCATATTTTCATTAGACGACGCTTAAGTCGCACGAATGCTGCCCGGAACTCAGCGCACGTGGCGCAGTAGATAATGGGACTGTAAACACTATGCACCAGTGTCATCTGTCGGATAAACCGCAAACCGCTTTGTACATGCAGACAATTAAGAGATTGATTCCTGCAGATCATTTGGCACAAATGTAAAACGTCTTGAGGCAGCCCGACGATTGTCAAGGGTAGAAGGCCCAGAACCAAGGTCAAGGTCGCTTGAAGCTCTGGACGGCTAAAACCTAGTGGGTGCGTCCAGCCGAGTTGGAACGAACTCACTCTGCCGCTAGATACCGTCTCAACGGCTTGGGTTGCACGTGTGCCGTCGATCTACGAAAACAAGACTTTCTTTTTAACGATCTCTGTCTAAAACGTGAAGACAAGTTTGCATCTTAATGCATTATGGATGAATTACCGGGTTCTGGTTAGAAGATCTGACGGTTGACGACTTGCAGCTTTTGAACACAATGCGGCGTTTTCTTCTGAAAATCTGTGGGTAATTCTTGATATGCTTCATCGTCTTTCGATAGATCCACAAATGCAAAACAATACAGACAAGATTCAACGGGGTGCAGGCCACAACGACCAGTTCAAAGTAGTTTCCAGTTTTGACAATCGCACACTGAATGTCCTTGGTCCTCATCCAGTAAGGTAAGGTCACCAGGACAAATGTGAGGAGAAACATGAAAGAAAACGCGCAATACACGACACGGACAGTTATTCTCTTCTTATAGAAATTGGGCCATTTTAGAGCAATTGAACGATCCAGTGTTCCCATGAGTAGACAATCGAGCAAAGTACCGTATGGAATACCATATACCATGTTATACACTGCACATAATATCAGGTTCTCGAGGTAGAAAGCCAGCACTTCAGCGAGACCCTGTACCAGTATTAGCAAGTTACTGATCATGATAAATAGCCAGCACAAGTTACGAGGATTTCTCAATTGGCGACTGGTTATAAACACTACAACCACAGTGAGATTGGAGACGAAACCCAGAACGATCAGAATAGGAAAGAGCGCCTGTTCCCAAGTTGTTAGCTGTGGTCCCGTGAATGATTCGTTCCTGGTTAGATTACTGGAGTTCATTCCTGCTAATGGAAACATATAAACGGATCAGCAAGTGAACTACTCAATTAGACGGCGAGGTGTACTATTCTCTGTTCTCTTGGGCAAAGCATACGGGAAGCGAGTATACTCAGCGCACGCTATTTTCAACTGGCAGCGGACAAAAACGTATTCTCTCTTCAAACATTTAGCGCCTAAATCGTTCAAGATAGAAATATCGTTTTAATACCCAAATAATTAATCAAGGGCAACGTAAATTTTTAACATTTTGGACATTCTGTCCCTCTCAACAAGCGCTTTGAAATCAAGGAAAAAACTGAAAATTATGGTGGTTTTTCTTTATTGTTTCAGCTGTTTATGAAGCGTTTTTAAATATTAATTTTGCGCAGTGCGTCTCATGGTAAGAGAAATACAATGTTTTTTTATTCGTTGAAATATTTTCATACATAAGCAAAAACTGTTTTCCTCCTCACATGAATTGACAGGTTTTGGCCCTTTTTTTCAAAAACGAAGCGGAAATAAGCAATAAAAAGTAGATATTTGAATTTTCCGCGTTAAAACACGTCGGTCGACCTCAAGCACGATAAATTCTAAGATCACATATGGCCGCAATATAAAAAATAAAAGTAATAATCGCACTTCCAGTACATGGCATTGCGCGCAGTTCTTTTTACCACCTTCTTCTGTCCAACAGGACATCAGACGTCGGTTGCTCGGAAAATGGATTTGTCTTTGATTCCGTTGTTAAAGTGGTTCTGAAGTTATTAAGGTTTCAGCGTTCAGTTCCGCGTCCCGACTATGTTTACATTCAAATCTTGTAAACTGCTGAACAACTTTTACCCTACTTATGATGGTTCTGTTCTGTTTGGTATGAGGACGCCTTAATATTCGGATAGCTGAATCTTTTTCGCGTCAGGTCATCGGTTCGTTATGTTCGTTGCTTGTCGGTTAAGATGGTTCTCAGATGGTTAGCTGTTTTATCGTAAACTGTGCCCACAGAACGTCCGGGAAGGTTGGGCAGTGAAATATGGTTGCGTTCCCTAAGGATAAAGTGCTGGTCGTTCCAGGTAATTAACTGTAGCAATGGCCATCATATATATAAGGACTTGTTAAGGACATTTGAGAGATTTGTTTTGTCAGATAGTCACTGTATTAATACATGGGACTACCTCCTACAGACAACATATGCGTTGGAGCAACTGCTCGAAAGATATGCGCAACTCCTTCACAGCCCACATCGTTCACTGAACCGATACACAGCCAATCCCAGGGGATTTGCGACGATGAAGGATTCGACGTATCAAGTACAGCAAGTGGTAGCAATTCAAACTCTGGATCTCAAGACGCATCTTGTCCACGTATTCCACATGCAGTTTCATTGATGAAACTAGTGCCAACATGAAAGCCATATAGTGCACTCGAAGGAGAATTGGAAGCTAGGAAACTAATTGCTTACAGAAAGAAAAGAATCAACTTGCCATAGAGTTGGAAGAAGAAAAAAGGAAAATTTTCCAGTTCGAGGATGTTGCATGAAGACGAGCTTGCTATGTTTTTATGTACACTGGACTTCCTGATGCTGCTACTTTTGAAAACTTGAAGGGTTTGTGCATGCTAATGGAAAGGAAATAATGTAACCGGAATTGCATCTACGATCACTACGTAGTATAACCGTAACACGTAACGTAAGTGGTAAAGTTTAAAACAATGGTCTCTGAATTACCCTCTCTTGAGCTAATGAAGCTGAGTATGCCATCGACTTTTGCTGACTTTCTTGCTTGCTTATTTATGTTTAATGTTTGGAAAAAAGCCAAAAATTGTTTTCATTCATGTGAGGAAGAAAACAGTTTTTGGTCTCTAGCTCCCTTATTTATGAAGATATTTCAACGAATAAAAAACCATCTCTTACTGCGAAACGCATCGTGGAAAATGAAGATTGAAAAACGTTTCATCAGCTGAGAAAATAAAGAAAAATTAACAAATTTTCAGTTTTTCCCTTGAGTTCAAAGCGCTTTTTGAGAGGGATAGAATGTTCAGAATGTAACAAACTTTACATTTTCAAAAGGCGCAGCCCTTGATCTATTATTTGATTTTAAAATGGTATCTTCATCTTGAACGATTTTGGCGCTAGACGAGTTTAAGAGTATACGTTTGTCCGCCGCCAGTTGAAAATAGCGTGCGCTGAGTATACTCGCCCCCCGCATATAGAACTTTTTTTTATTTAGTCTATTACTTTCGATGAGTAGCGGTTCATTAGCGATAGTTCCTGTTTTGCCCATACATGATTCTAAGTTCCGTTCATGCTCTCATCTGTTTAGAAATCAATATCTTCTCCTGGTCGGTCGATCCACGTTAGGTGCGTGTCGTGCTCTTCAGACTAAGTTAACCAACAGAAACGGACAGGGCCCTCAGGAAAGATTTAAAAAATTGCTTGGCTACTGAAAAATGCACTTTCAAACGGCTGCGAACTAGTCTTGTTTTTGTTGCCGTGAAGGCAGAAGATCTAGACTCAAAAGTTGTTCACATATCCTTCACAGTTGTGTGAAGTTCACTTCGTTTCCTGGCGACATATTTCAAAATGTAATTTACCTCATTACGAAAAGTGAGGCAACTTAAGTTTGGTTAACTTAATTTGTCACAGCGCTTTGAATTTCAATGTAACTGAAATTTTAAATCCTCTGAAGGATTTTACGTGTTTACAATTTACCCTTAAGGAATTCTTTACGAGGCTGTAAACTGATGAATTATTTCTAACGGTCTCATAAAGCACTCTTCCTGTCAAGTAGAAGGTTATGTCACTAAATTAAAAAAAACGGGTTATGAATATCTAACTGGAACATTTTATGTATTTCGTTATTCTTAATACACTTTAGAGTAATTCTACAGGATATTATAATTAGTAAAATGCTTACCAGAGAAATATTTGTATGGCTTTCTTACTTGTTGGCAGTGACATAGAAATTCTATTTCAATAGTTTCGCTGATTACACTGTTGTACAATAACCATAATCTTACATAAAGCTGCAGAAAGGGTGGCATATTGTAGTTGAAATGACAAACGACCGCTTAAGTCATTTACTGATGTACCTGAATCCATCTTTTCCGGTGCAGTGCCAGCCAGCTGCTAGACGATCCTTTGGCCCTTGCAACTGTCTGTAAAGTTGTCCAATATCGCGGTACCGTGAAGTGTATCCTAAGGACAGAGGGGCTGTAATAACCCTGCGCTCCATTACCCCTAACGCAGCACACGCACACGCGTATCCGTACTCTGACATTTAATGGGGAAAAAAGACGTCATTTCCGGATGCTGTAGCATGTTCGTTTCAAGGTACCCTATGACGTCATTACACAGACTGTCCTATAGAATAGTCGTACTTCCGTGCTTGTTTATCTCGGGAAAACGAAAGTACACACACGCACTGGATTAACGAGAAAACATTACGTATATGGAATGATTTTAGCAATAGAATATAAATTAATTTGCAGCTGGTTTCTTGCAAAGCATGGCGGGCATTGTGAAACGCACATCTTGGAAAGAAAGCGCGGAAGTTTAGGTAATGAAACACTAACACGATTACAGCAGTATTCGAATAGAAAGAGAGGCGCTTAGAATCGTTGTAAGCATAACAGCAGACAAACAAATTTCATAAGACACGCGACCGACTCGGCCAAGTGTAGTTAATATTTAAAACTCACTTTGAGAGATCAAAAGTGACAGGGGAATTCTATTTAACGCATGACTAATTCATAAGGGAAAACGGGAACGTAAAAATGAAAGTTATTGTCTCCATTGCTTAACAGCATGGAGACATATTGTTAACTTTTTTCCACTCCACGTTTTTTTCCTTTTTTCCCCGTTTTTCTTCCCACCTTTTCAAATTCCCTATCTGTTTCTATGTTAAATCGTTTGTCCTATTTCTTCACATGGGAGCCAAACAAGTCTGGGCATGCCCGGCCATAGTGACTCGCCATGACCATATATGACGTCACCATGACTCAATGACTCACCATGACTAATTGCGTCATCGCATGACTCAACTTCATACCCATGTGTCGTATATGAGTCGACTCGACAATTCGCGCTCTTTTCAACCGCGGACCAATCAAATGCGTACCCATGTGTCATATATGAGTGGACTCGACGTTTCGCGCGCTTTTCGACCACGGACCAATCAGATGCGTATCCACGTGTCGTACATGAGTCGATGCAACTTTTGACGCTCTTTTCAACTGCGGTCGACTCAATTGCGTACCCACGTGTTGTACATGAGTCGACTCGGCATTTTGCCCTCCTCTCAATTACAATTTGTCCAGCTAATGAATAATTCAGAGACATCTTCATTCGATTGCTACTCACAAACACGCATAGAAAATAACAAAGACAGTTCAGTCACTGAACATCACTGAAATGGAATCTAAAGTACGGCAGACAAAGCCAGGTTACCTAAAACCAACTACTGCGAGGGAGTTGAAAATCGCGAACACAAAAACTGAATTAAATTATAGCTACGTAAGTACTGTACTGTAGTGCAGAAAAGAAAGCAGTGGAGACAAACTATTCCTCGATGAGGGTAGTACTATGTTTTTTCTTTTTTTTTCCCGTTTTTCTTCCCACCTTTTCAAATTCCCTATCTGTTTCTATGTTAAATCGTTGTCCTATCTCTTAACATGGGAGCCAAACAAGTCCGGGCATGCTTCGCCCTCTTTTCCACTGCGGGCGAGTCAACCAGCCATCTCGCCCCACCATCTCGCCCCACCATCTCGCCCCACCATCTCGCCCCACCAACTCGCCCCACCATCTCGCCCAACCATCTCGCCCCACCAACTCACCCTACCAACTCGCCCCACCATCTCGCCCCACCAACTCGCCCCGCCATCTCGCCCCACCATCTCGCCCCGCCATGTGACGTACATGAGTCGATTCGACGTTTCGCGCTCTTTTCAACTGCGTACCAATCCTATGCGCACTTATGAGTCACATTTGAGTCGGTTCGACTTTTCGCGCGCTTTTCAACAGCGGACCAGTCCAATGCGTACTGACCAGTCCAATGCTTACTTATGAGTCTTACGAGTCTATTCGACTTTCCGCGCTCTTTTCAACTGCGGACCAATCAAATGCGTACTTATGACTCATATGAGTCGATTCGACTTTTCGCGCTCTTTTCAACTGTGGACCAATCAAATGCGTACTTATGAGTCACATATGAGTCGATTCGACTTTTCGAGCTCTTTTCAACTGCGGGCCAATCACATGCGTACTTATGACTCATATGAGTCCATTCGACTTTTGACGCTCTTTTCAACTGCGGTCTACTCGACTGCGTATCCACATGTCATATACGAGTCGACTCAACTTTTGACGCTCTTTTCAACTGTGGTACACTCAACTGCGTACCCACATGTCGTATACGAGTCGACTCGAACTTTTGACGCTCTTTTCAACTGCGGTCCACTCAACTGCGTACCCACATGTCGTATACGAGTCGACTCAACTTTTGACGCTCTCTTGAACTGCGGTCGACTCAACTACGTACCCACGTGTCGTATATGAGTCGATCCAACTTTTGGCGTTCTTTTTAACTGCGGTCGACTTAACCACGTGCCCACGTGTCGTATATGAATCGACCCAACTTTTGACGCTCTTTTCAACTGCGGTCGACTCAACTACGTACCCACGTGTCGTACATGAGTCGACTCAACTTTTGGCGCTCTTTTCAACTGCGGTCGACTAAACTGCGTACCCACGTGTCGTATATGAGTCCACTCAACTTTTGACGCTCTTTTCAACGGCGGTCGACTCAACTCCGTACCCACGTGTCGTATATGAGTCGACACAACTTTTGACGCTCTTTTCAATGGCGCTCGACTCAACTGCGTATCCACGTGTCGTATATGAGTCAACCCAACTTTTGATGCTCTTTTCAACCGCGGTCGACTCAACTACGTACCCACGTGACGAATATGAGTCGACTCTCGACATTTCGCCCTCTTTTCAATTGCAAATTTTCCAGCTAGTGAATAATTTGAGTAATCTTCATTCGATTGTTTTTCAGAAACACACATAGCAAATTACAAAGACAATTTACACTAAACATTATTTAAACGGAATCTAAAGTACGGTAGATAAAGCCAGGTTACGTAAAACTAATTACTGCGAGAGTTTAAAATCGCGAACACAAAAACTGAATTAAATGGCTACATAAGCATTGTACTGTGGTGCAGAAAAGAGAGCAATGGAGACAGACTATTCCTCGGTGAGGGTAGTACTATGTTTTCTTCGTTTTTGTTACTCATTTCCCTTGGTTTGTTGTTTCCAAAGTTTTTCGTGTAGCGTGCTAGTTGTTTTTCAACCTTTCTAGCTATTGACCTGGCAACCAGATTAACCAATGGAAGCATATTTATCATAGTGGCATCGAGTCCATAGATAATTGGAGAAGAACCGGGGAAACCAATATAAACAGCTCGTTGCCAAGACGTCGTGTAAGGAGATACACTCGTATAAACCAAAGATAAAAAGGTAGGCGCGTAATTGTTTTTTAGTAAGCTTACGCTATACAAGAAGTTTGACAAACGAACTCTCAATACGAAGCTGCCATAGTCACGTTTCTGTGGTTACTATCTTTGTAAGATAACATGCCGAAAATTGATGCTGATTGATCTTTCCATTACTGGGTCTTGGAGAGGAATCCCAAATACGATGTCGCGCGGGTCGACTAATCCAGTGTATTCTATACCCTTTATATATTACAATATGCTATACTATTTTTATACATGTATATATGACACAGACAGATAGATAGATGAATAGAAATAGATATAAGTTGGAACAGATATATGCATTGCATCCAGATTACACTCAAGTAAAGAAAGATACGCCCGCGCTCTTTGTTAACCATATCTATGATTTCGTTCCACTAGCACTATTGATTACCAAGTTCATACCCAGGGGCGGACTGGCCCATGCGGCAGTGTGCCGCATGCGCCGCCGCCAAAACAGCTTGAAACATAGGTTTTGGCGCCGGTGGCCTTACGAAGCGCCGGTACCTACCGCCTTGTACGTACGTACGTACCTTGCCGGCCGGCAAATTTCCGCATCGAGCAAGGGGGAGCCAGTCCGCCACTGTTCATACCTAGCGCTCGTTATGTAAAAACAGGTTCGCTTTACACACGTCGTTTCAAGTAACTCGTTCCATACGTTTCAACTTGCTCATTAACAACAGATCTACGTGTTTTAATGGTTTAATTAACTCGAGCTGCACATGCTAAATAACAAGGCATTTGTAAAGTAAGAAGTTGAATTTATTTCCTGCCGGATTTGCATTTCGGGTTGGGAGCGTTAGGATTTTCGCCTTTATAAAAATTCTTGAGTAGTTCGATGGCATCATCTGCTCGGATGCCGCCCTCTGTGATGAATGCTGAAAGCTCGGGAACCGTGCTGCAGACATTCAGGACCGATCCGCACCCACCGAATCGTTCATTGGCACACCCGTAGTAGACTTTGCGAACTCCGAGCTGCTGTAAGGCTGATGCGCACTGTATACAAGGCTCAACGTTGACCCATACTTCAACATCTTTAAAAGACTTGTCCTCGTGTTCCCGAAACCACGATTCTGCAGCATCTACGGCAACAAGCTCTGCGTGTCGTGTCGCGTTACGTGTGGCGTTGACCAGGTTGCGACCCTCGGCTATGATGCCCGAGCCCGGGATGACGAAAACACAGCCAACGGGAACCTCTCCCGCGTTCAACGCCTCTCGGGCCAGATCAAAGGCTCGTTCCATGTACTCCATTATCAATGTTAAAATAGCTTCGATTCGCCTAAAAGAAATTCAGCTAAAAAATACTTCTTAAGATCCCTTTCTATACCTTGAGAGTGAATAATCTGCAAAGGAGCTGAATCTGTTTTCAATGTTGTGGGCGCCTGAAAGGTCACCGTTTGCAGGTTCCGATCAACGCGCAAACCCAAATGTCCACAAAAGTCTGCAGCTTCACTTAGTTTGTCAAGGAACAGGAACCTACTGAGAACAGCGAGAGGAAATTCTACTCCCCGACTGGTGCGATGGGCTTTCTCGATAACCTGTAAAGCTTGCTTCCGAACATCCGGGCTATGAAAAGCAAATGATAATCTTAATATTAAAGGTAGGTTTTGAGAGAGCCGCAATGCTCGGATGAAGTTTCCGGTGAGCAGGGCGAGTTTCACTCGAAAGCACGTCTTCAGAATAGTGTTGTCCCGCAGTTCAGACGGGAAGTTGAGGTAACGTTGCAGTTGGGAATCTTTCTGAGCTGTCAAAATGACAAAGCCTTCGACAGCTATCTGTGAATCGATCCACTTCGATCCCAATTTGACGCGCTCTGTGTAGAGGTAGAGTAATTGCTCAACACACTCCTGCAGATGGCTAAGGTTTATCTTCCCGCTAAAGATATTCAAAGGCTCTGGTCCCAATCTAAAGAAAAATATTTACCAATGATATATTTTCTATGACATATTTGAAAACGATTATTCACCGGTACTGCGAGTAAACGTAAAAGCGCACGCAATGCTCCAAGATCTCAATAACGTCCTCCGTCTGCTCAAGAGTTTCGAGATAGCCTTGGACGATGATGTCTTGGCGGACGGCACGCAGGCGATCGAAGATGAAATCGTACACGTAGGAGAACTTCTGATCCTTGTTGTTTGCGACAACCCTGAAATCAACAGTACATTGCAGGATAATGCAAAACATTAAGAATGAACGAAGTGCATTACTCTTTCAGCAGGTAATAAACAGTTTTTAAAAGAACATCGGCTGGTCTCAGCTGTGAAGCTTTCGGGGTAACTTGGCCAGCAGCCGGACGGGCGAAGATCTTCACTGCGTTGAGTGGGTCGGTCTCAAATTTGTGTAACAGGCCTTGCTGTTTGCGCCTGAACAATTAAACATTATACCACGATCTTAATTTTAATAAAGTTAGCATATCTGATCATACCTGTTGAATTCTTCAAGAGGACACTTGCGTTGACAATTCCCTCGCACAAAGTCGTTCATTGTCTTGAAATGAATATTGGAGCGCCACCTAGCGGTGGACATTAGAACTACATTTGAAATTACCGTCAGAAGTATAAAACAATTATTTCGGTTTTTCTTAAATAATTAGAGAATATTACTTTAAATAGAAAAACAGTAATTTATGAAACATTAGTTTGTAATTTTGAAATTAAAAGAAGGGTACAGTACTAGGAAATCAAGCTTGGCTTGATTGGAGTAAAATATGTAAGAAACGCTGCACTGCGCCCATTCACTGTCGAAAGCATAATTGTTTATTTTGGGAAAGAATCGAATTCGTGGAGGGTCTCTTGTTAGCCGTACAATAACCGGAGGCAGACTGGAAATAAAACATTCAAAAAGGACTTCGTTGAATCCATTGTTACGTCTTGTGTAGACTTTGTCGAGCAATGACTTTGCCGTTTCAAGCGATAATTCTCGGTAGTCACAATTCCACGAAATCTGGCAATGTTCAACAAAGATAAACAATTACCAAGGCGGTAGGAAGGAGGCAGGGCGGGAAATCTTATGGCGGCAAAATTCAAATCCCTTTTCCCCCCTTTTTCTTATTTATTTATTTTACCTGGGAATTCCTTCATTTTAACAACCGCTGTCGCACAGCCTTTTTAAAGAGGAAAATACCTCTATACAACATTCATTGAATTACGATATAGAGTGCCTTATTCACATGAAAAGCTAGAGTGGCTATTTCTTCGAGCCTTGTCAATAAAATCAATATGCAAATTAGAAAAGCCCCCGCGTGCCATTTGCCATAGCACTGAACACCGGGTTTCAAGGTTATATGCGCATGTGAGAGATGTTGCCTGTTGATAAAAGATTAAAAAAACGTGTTGTCCGGACTCCTGATAGCACGAGCTCTTAACACTAAATACTTCTTCTGTGATTGCCAAATGTGTTTGTTTTTTCAGTTGGAGGAACGTCTGTTTTATATTTAAAAAACGAGTTGTCTTTATTGAAATCGACAATCTTAAAAGTGATGTTGTAAGAGTCAGTCTTTGGTTAGACTTTTTAAGTGAACCGTTCAGTGATGTCGGGGCGGATAGAGTGAAAAGTTGTCAGGATATGAATGGAGATGGCCTGGTAGCGATAAGAAGCGGAACATGTGATAGGACAGCGCATTGAGTGGCAGACAACGTGTGTAGCTGAGGAATTTCAAGCATGAGGGGATCGATGCCGATCCGGATAGACGATAAAAATCCAACTTACCAAAGATGGCGCGTGGATTTCGACATTCTGAAGAAGTCGCCAGAGGGCTATCCATCCAATCAACCGTACTGTACGAGTTTAGCAAAATATCTGCAAATTTAAGTACAAATTTGCAGATGATAATGGCATGAAGATTTAGTGATGGCAATAATAAAACGATGATGTGCCGAAATAGCTACTTTTTATTCACACATCTAAATAATATTATCTGTCTATCTGTCTGTCTGTCTGTCTGTCTGTTTCCCTGTTTTTCTGTCAATCTATCTATCTATCTGTCCGTCTATCTATCAGTCTATCCATTCATCTGCCTATGTCTGTCTGTCTGTTCGTCTTTCTATCCATCAGTTTATCCATCCATCTGCCTATCTGTCTATCTGTCTGTAAGTCTGTCTGTTTTTCTATCTATCTATCTGTCTGTCCTTCTATCTATCAGTTTATCCACTAATCTGCCTGTCTGTCTGTCTGCCTGCCTGTCTATTTATCTACCTTTCTATCTATCTATCTGTCTACCTGTCTGTAAGTCTATCTGTCTATCCGTCTGTAAGTCTATCTGTCTAACTATCAGTTCAGCCATCTATCTGTCTGTCTGTCTGTCTGCCTGCCTGTCTGTCTGTCTATCTATCTACCTATTTATCTATCTATCTGTCTGCCTGTCTGTCTGTCAGTCTGTCTAACTATTTCAGTTTACCCATCCGTCTGTCTATCAACCTACCAATCCTACTATCCATCTATTTATGCGTCCATCTAGAATTAATAGCCACTATAGATTTTACCTGATTTGGCTGAACTTGAATTTATTCACTCACTAAAGTTAGAGGATATTAAATAACTAGAAAGCATAAATTATTGTTATCGGGTCGCAATAATTACGCAGTTATCTTCCAGTCGACAAAGTAGTTTGACAATGTCGCAGTTAGAAATCGTTGCTTGCGGTGAAGTTGTTGGAAATTAACGAGAGAGAGATAGACACAGAGGAAGATAAGGAAACCGCAAAGATTGCCAGTGGTCATCACTTTGAATGCGCGCCGTTTCCCCGAATAATTTAATGATGATGATTATTATTTCATTTCCGCTCTTTCCAAAAGAAATATTAATGAACACAAAAATTAAAGAAGAAGCGGGACCGGTACACATCATCTGCTAGCGGCCATATTTTGATTAATGAACTAATTTCATATTAAAATTTTATTATACCATAGCCAATGATATTTAGTGTGTGTTCGCCCTGCTGCTAACCACGAGGTGTTACATACCACGAGAGTCATTTGTTACGTTAAAAGGCGCCGACGATGATAATGAACGAATTTTTCGAGCTGTTTTGACAAATGGAAAGAATCCAAACGAACCCGAAGAATCACAATTACTGGTCCTTTTCGGCTTATAATCTTATGATTAACTAGAATAATTATAGTACAAACCTATGTTCCTAGATCCTGATATATATATTACTCTTGTATTAAGCAGCGTAGCAGCATAATAAACTACCAATCGTCTTACTTTCTACCGGTTTACGAGTTTTTGGTTACAGTTTAGTGATGTCAACGACTGGTCTCGACTCGACTTGTGTCCGAGTCGAGTCGAGTCGAGTCGAGTCGATACGAGTCAAAGTCGGGTGATACCCAGTCCAACGATGAGTCGAGTCGAGTTAGTCGACTTGCGAAATCACGAGCGAAAAGAGTCATTTAACGCAAAGGACAGAGTAGAGTCGATTCAAAAGTCGACTCCAAGTCGACTCGACTTGAGCCGATTCATCCTGGACATCCCTATTACAGATCGATGTGGTAGTAATAGAATTTTACATAAATTAAGTAAAAGTCTTAATTTCTTTAAGGATTTGATATAAGCTATTACTGCCATGAATTAATTGACTGGTTTTCAAATTAAGATCAGTATTTAACAGAGCAATGTGGACGATTATAAGCTGGGCGATTTTATGTATCATTATGTTATATGCGTATTTCATAGAACAAATGGGAGATTTAAGTATTTATTATCTTTTAATCATATTTTAGTTTATTCTTATATTAAACATAAATGTATTGCATAATCTATTCATAACAAGTTTAAATTAAGGTGTTATGGGAAAACAAAGACACTGAACACGGGTTATTTCTGATTGTTGAATTCTCCATCTACTTTATTTATTTATTTATTTTTTGAGTGTTTGCTATTTCGGCTGCTGCGGTTTTTGCTGCACAGCATGGGTTTCAGTCATTCTCATTAACGACTTGTTTGTTTTACGTAAAAGCGTCTATTCGACGGCTCGCAGCTGGAAGTACGCAGTCATTGGGCGTCCATTGTCTCTTTTGCCATCGCTTTCTTGAGAGTCGATAGATGGCGCTGAAAGGCGACTTTCTCATTCATTTTTATTTCTAATTATCTTATTGCGTTTTTTCTTAAAAACTTAAATGAAGAAAAACAAAGGAGGACACAGCAGATGAGAGCCATGTACAGAATTATATAAAAAGGAAACATAGAAATGTAACTCTGTGATAATTGCTCGCAAGACCGCCATTTAAGTGTTTTCCGCCAAAGTTCTCAATCATCATTTTGGCCAAACTCGCCTGTAATCAAATACAAGTACCGCCAAAAGATAAGCGTGCACAAGAAACACACGTTCAACAGTTCCTTCCATTGGTCCATCCAAGGCCCCGCCTCTCCACATATGAGCGACCAATCGCGACCGACCTAGGGGGTGTGGAATTGGTGTGTGAAATAACATGTCCATTTCCGCCTTCTCCTTCTCGTACCGTTTTCTTGTATCCTGTTAGTAGCAAGTTAGCAGCAGAAGATTAAGTATGGCAATTAGGGGCTAATAGTTACTAAAAGTAGCCATCAGTGGAGTAGTAGTAATGCTAATAGTCAAGCTGCAGTAGAAGTAACATTAATGCAACGGAAGTATATGAAGGTAATTTTAGTAGGAGTAGTATATATGCAGTGGCAGTTTATAGTCATAGCGTATTAGTAACCAGTGGTTATGTTAGTCGATATGTATATATGTAATGATGATGATGATAGTAATGTTATGTATATGTACACACATACATATTTAGTAATAACTACTGTACTGGTTATAGTAGTGGTAAAATAAAAGTAAAAGTAGTTGTAGTAAGAGTTAGCAGTAGCAGCAGCTGTAGCAGCAGCAGCAACAGAAGTAACAGTAGTAGTAGTAGTAGTCGTAGTAGTCGTAGTAGTAGTAGTAGTAGTAGTCGTAGTAGTCGTATTAGCCGTAGTAGTCGTAGTAGTCGTAGTAGTCGTAGTAGTCGTAGTAGTAGTAGTAGTAGTAGTAGTAGTAGTGGTAGTGGTAGCAGCAGTAGCAGTAGTTTGTTGCTGTTGTTGTAACGATGGTGTTAGTTTAGTTAGATTAGTGTTAAGAGAAGAAGCGGTAGTAGTAGTAGTAGGGAAAGTTATAACTATGAACTATGGGAAACAGTAGTAAGAGGTAATTAACAGAAATTAGCGACAAAAGTATAAAATCTTAAGTTTTATGTCTGCTACAACAGTCTTCATACTCATACTATACTGTCAATCTTACCTTTCAATTTTTATTGTGTAAACTGCGTGCTAAAGCTAACTGCAATCTGAATCTTATAGCCTGTTTCCCGTTCTAACTTTCACAGTCACGAAAATAGTAACGTTTTATGATATAAGTGTAACCGCAGTATAATTAATGTCAATTATTATAATTAGGGCATTAAGCTAAGATGATATGTAACCGATTAAATTTTACTCTCATTACTTTCTGTTAAAAAGGTATTTGAATTAATTACTTTCGCCAATGACTACTAATACTTAAACCGTTTTAGGCTAGGACAATACGTGTGTGACTATAATCTAGTACTTAACACTAGTAACTTGCTTAATTTTGTCGCGACTGCAGCGTCTAGAGGGATGAAAATTTGAACTACCAGACTGTTGCTCATAATCTTAACTCGATATGAGGTTGTTGACAAGGCGTAATTCTGAAAGAAGTCGATTCAAATGAACGACTTGATAGAAGTCTGATTAATTACTTCGTCTGGATTCTCGGCGATTTCTCGGTGAATTACGCCAGCAAACCGGTGGAACCCTTTTCTGCTCATTGTTTTGTCTTGCCGCGGCGAAAGGGGTGAAGCGACATATCTATCTATCTATCTACCTATCTATCTATCTGTATATCTGTCTATCTGTCTATCTGTCTATCTGTCTATCTGTCTATCTATCTGTCTATCTGTCTATCTATCTATCTATCTATCTATCTATCTATCTATCTATCTATCTGTCTGTCTATCTGTCTACCTGTCTGTCTATCTATCTGTCTATCTGCCTGTCTACCTGTCTATCTATCTATCTAACTATCTGTGCACCTACCTATCTGTTTATTTATCTGTCTATCTATCTATCCATTTATCTATCTGTCTATCTATTATGGCTGTGGCTATTGTCATCGCAAGTGGCGCTTGTCAAACACGTTTTTTTGTTCTTATTCTTCCACTTAAACAGAAGTCATTCTTCAGAAAGGAAATAAGAATATAAAAGTGGTCAAAAAGGCAGCGAAAAGGAAACGACAACAAGGACCACCGCGAGAAAACTTTGTTTTGCCATCACAGGCCACCCTGAATTTTAGCCCTTTCAGTTCAGATAAGCCATTCATCTGTCTAATTAAGTTTCCTAGAATTACGAACACCTTCACCGTGCAAGAAAAAGATCCGAGCCGTCAGGCATAATACCCGTGAAAAGAGAGGCATTGCATTTAACACTACTCCCGACATTTGACCAATCGAATTCCAAGTAAAAATCCACAGTTGAATTACACTTATAAAATTATAAATCGCCTATCATTTCATTAAGTTAATATAACTAATTTCATGGCTTTTAATTGAGATCTATTGAGTAGAGAAAATAAACACATAGTTCAACATCACTTGTCAGTAAGTTACTATATAACTAGTTTAATAGTTTGTAATTTGGGTTTAACTTTGATTCTATTACGGCTATAAGAGCTATTGGTCGGGGATGGAATATACAATCTATTATAACATCTATCTTTACCCACTGAATACACATCTTACTCAATAGATTTTTCCTATCTAGTGTTATATATATTGTAATATTTAACTAATGTATTTAGATTATGTTCTTGGAGACGTTATAGTCTTTCAGAAAACATTAAATGCGCTATAGAGTTTTGTTCGGGTATATTTGAAAAATGGCGTTTCTTTTGTTGAGGGTCGATTGAGCTCTTGCTGGGAAGACGAGCAACCTTTGTGGGACTGTAATCAGCGCTCGGCAAACACTTTGGCCCGTCACAGACTATCAAGATGAATGAAGTTCTGCTCTGCGTGCGTCTTCAAGCAACCGCCGGGTAGAAACAAATGAGAATTATGACGAGGGGGTAAAAGAAAAAGAGAGAAATGAAAGTTTAGGGCATATATTAATTCTATAGCGAATTAGCGACAGGGAATGAAATGTTTCAGAATTGTGTCGATAAGTGCAGGAACGATGACGTCATAGGCATGTTGATGTTTATACTTGTCTCTTTGGCTGTATAGTCAACTTACCTCTTGTCGAATTATCTTTTAATATTAATTAATTAATGATATGGTTGGGCAATTATAAATATCAGTAAAGGGATAAATATACAATTTAAAAAATAATATTATAGAAATTGTTCAATACTGAAAAATGTTAAAGGAACATATCTTAAAAGAGCTGAATGAATTATTGGCATATGCGGACAATTGAATGTGGATATTTTTATACGCAGTCAATCAATGAGTCATATTTTGTGGCCCTTTTCTTGGCTGTTAGACGTAAAAAGTGGGAGTCATTGTGCTGGAAATACGAAGCGTTTGAGAAGTGTGAGATTCCCGCTGCGCCGCTCCACGGTAGGTCTAAACCGTGTCCCGTCCCTCTGATTTCTCCGTGGAACTACCTACCGGTGTCTATCTCTCTGTCTATCTATCTATCTACCTATCTACCTGTCTATCTATCTATGTATCTATCTACCTGTCTATCCATCCATCTATCTATCCATCCATCTATCTATCCATCCATCTATCTATCTATCCATCTATCTATATCTAATTATCTATCCATCCATCTAGCTATCTATCCATCTATCTATATCTAATTATCTATCTAACTATCTAGCCATCTATCGATCTATCTAACTATCTATCTATCTATCTATCTATCTATCTATCTATCTATCTCCCTGTCTATCCATCCATCTATCTATCTATCCATCTATCTATATCTAATTATCTAGCTAACTATCTAGCTATCTATCTATTTTTCTATCTATCCATCTAGCTATCTATCTGTCTATCTATCTATCTATTTACCCATCTTTGTACGTTATTGTACCTATCTATTTATCTATCTTTCTATTTTATCTATCTGTCTATCTGTCTGTCTGTCTCTCTGCCTGTCTATCTATCCATCTACCTCTATCTATCTATCTATCTATCTATCTATCTATCTATCCATATGTTCATCTACCTATCTATATATCTGTCTACCTACCTGTCTGTCTGACTATCTATCTACTCATCAATCCGTCCTTTCATCTAATAGTCAAGCTAACCATCTATTAATCTCCCTAACTTTCTATCAATCTATCTGTCTACCTATCTTTCTATCTATCTATCTATCTATCTATCTATCTATCTATCTATCCATATGTCTATCTACCTATCTATATATCTGTCTACCTCTGTCTGTCTGTCTATCTATCTACTCATCAATCCGTCTTTTCACCTAACTGTCAAGCTTACCATCTATTAGTCTCCTTAACGTTCTATCTAACTACCTACTTGCCAAGACAGCAGCTAGGTAATCCTTCTAACAACTTTACCTTGTCGCATATCTGGTTATAACTTACTTTACGCAATCTGCAATATTCCAGGTCAAATCTCAAATTGCGCCAATCGGTTATTTTCACTCCCTTCAAATCTGATGCGAATAATTCAGTAAAAATCAATCAAATGTAACGAGAATAACGTAATAGTTTAACATAATACACTTTTTTATTTAGTGAATGCGAAGTATAATATGTATAAAGTATCAGTCAAGGCTAATACAAAACAAAAGAATTTTAATTAGCACGGGCAAGGGAATTACCTCTCGTGCAAGGTGTCACTGAACAAGGAATAAAAAAGGGAAGAAAGGAGAAGAGGGGAAAAAATTCAGAGGGGAAAAGATCAAGGTGGGTTTACCATTTAATTACTTCTCCTACCTGGTTCTTGAGAGAAGGGCTTTTGTATATCTGCGAGGATGGGATATGTCCCCTTGGCGAGAAATGCGGGAAATTGGTATGTCGGTGACCTTTAACGTGTTTCCCACTCGAAGCAGACTGCATGGCATCAACAATAGCCTCGGGTAAGGAATTTCTTATTTTCCTTTTTATTTTTTTGGGGGAGACTGAAATTATTCTTGACACCTTAATGGTTCGGCCTCTCTCTCTCTCTGTTTCTACGCTTCCTTGCCACAAATGTCATTACAATAAACCACAATCTGAAGAACATGGTTCGTGTACCTTTAGAAGAAACACTGTCTTCGTATACATGTGATTCCCGGTTCCTTTTTATAAAGTAAATTGGAGATTCAGTGAAACTGAAAATGCGGTTTTTTCTCTATGAAATGATAAAAGTTGGATTAGAGGTCGACTTGAAACTGAAGTGAAGTTAAAGGTTTGGTCGAAAACCGCTTCGAAAGTTGACTACGAAGTCAATTTGAAAGTGAAGTATGAAGTCGACTTGAAAAATTGACTAGAGAGTCGACTACGAAGTCAACTGAGACGAAGTTGACTTAAAAATGGATTATAAAGTCGACGTGGTTCTTGTGTAAACTTTAAACTTGACTATATGAAATATATTGTACGTGGACCTGCGGGGAAGTTGACAGCAAAGTCGACTATGTAGTTGACTTCAAAGTGGACTATAAAGTCTTCTGAATTGTGAAGAAGTAGATCTAGTAGTAGAACTCAACCTATATATCAGTTGATTATCAAGTTGACCAGGAAGTTGACAACAAAGTCGACTTATAAGTTGACTATGAAGTTGACTTGAACGTGAGCTTTGAAATCGCCTTAGGTCTAACAAGACTGCGAACTGGACTCATAAGTTGACTATAAAGTCGACTGGGAAGTTGACTACGAAGTCGATTTCAAATTCGACCGTTTCCTGCTACGCTGCTCAAGCCCAAACTATAACTGGTTAAAAGTAAAGTTTACATGAAAGTAGGTTAAACCTCGGATATCTACGGTGCGACAATGACGTCATAGTCACGTGACTTGATTCGTAATGAACGATAGTTGGCTTAAACAAACACCTACTGACGAAATATGTGTCCCAAAACAGACTACCATACAATCTCCGGCGCGCTGTGGTTTGTGTGTTACCAGACCCTGAATCATCGATCAATCGGAGGTCTAAAGATGGCGGCTGTGTTTCTTTAACTGACCACCAGGGCGTATCCCCCTTATGCGCATGCAAATCCATCACTTGCGCTTTAAGTAACGGAAGTCGGTCATTATGAATCATTCCAAGTTTTTCTCACTCTGTGTATGTATTTTTTTAAACCTTCAGTTCAATCATTTTTTTAAATTCTTTGTCAAAAGTTTAATCTCATTTCTTCTCCACCAGCGTTTGTTGTACTTATGCTATTGCGGAGCTGCGGAAAGATTAGCGCGCGACATGCAAACAATCCATCGGGTGTCAGAAAGTTAACGCGCCGCAAAAGGACATCAAATATTTGTTTCCCTTTTTTTAAAAAAAAGTGAAATTCAGTGGTGAATTCAAAAAAAGGACGGAGAAATAACAAGCTGCGATCGTACATGTATTCAGAAATCTCTGAAAACGATGCGCAGTCACACGCACGCTATATAGGCAAAATCCTCTGGTAAAAAGATCGACCGCCCTGTAATAATCGCCTTATTATGTTATAAAAATTCAGAATTTAAAGTTGGTCTTTGAATATGACATCAGTTCACTTACCTGTCGTCCAAAGAATTCAAAATTTTTAGGAATTTTTCATACATGTCAATAACCGGATTCGGTTTTATGTTACTGATTTAAGTGATGGCAATACCGTTGTTAATTCTGTATAGTTCGATTTACCTTGTCTTGGTGAGATAAGGGGGTTAGAAGTAGACCGGATAAAGGTTTCTTGTTTTGAGTTTTTGAAGCGGACATTATTACAGTGCGGTTTAGCGTGTGAAGCGAAAAAGCCTCGAAATAGATCTGAGTGTAAAAAAGTTAACAAGTTCCGTTCAACTTCGCTTCTTCTTATTGAAAGAACCGTTTCCCTGTGCTTACGTAATAGTTTATACGTATAGTGAAACAGATAATTCTAGTATTAACCAATGCATATGGAGTGAACTAGAGTGTACTGAACGTCTTGTTTCAGTAGGTTGCAGACCCCCGTTCAAGTAGCAGGAGGAAAAATATCGGCCGCAAGAAAGGAGTGGCACGTCATTAGAATACTAAGCTTCACCTCGCTATAGCGGACACTGGTTAAAATACAATTTATTCACTTTTAACCACAAAAATTCAATTTTTCTACACAAAATGAAGATTCAAACCGGTGGCAGCAATTTAAATTTTTCTAAAGCAATATGGCGATTTTATACAGACGTCCGTTATAGCGAGGTCAGTGAAGGATATGCAAAAGCAATTATTTTGGCTCGTGCGTCTTGCCACGTTAGGTGTTTGAAGGATATAAAAGGGAACCGTTGCGGCTAGTTGCTATCTCATCGAGATTGTGAAGGAAAGAAGGGAGGGCAGGGGGGCTGTTAATAACTTATCTCTTTTATTGGCTGGAAATCTTTTCATTCCTTCGAGTGTAAAATGTTTAACCCACCGGCATTTTGGAGGGCAAACGCCATGATATAACCAGACGAGAAGCGTGAACAAGCATAAAATGGGCTGCCATACATTCATTTTGACCTGCCATTCATCTATTCCGGGCACAACTTTCATTGTAATCGACAGTGTAGAATTAAAGCATGTTGTCACTGGCTATAGTATGGAGAGATGGATAAACAATGGAACCAATCAGAAAAATCCAAAACCGTAGAACTGGATGTTAAGATGCAAGGTGAACCATATGAATAAGGTTTTCAGTACATTAAACCTTAAACAAACTGACGGTATTCGACCTACACGGGCTGTTTCAAAGAACTGAATTTGTTTTCAGTTTTCCAGACATTGGTTTAGGTTAATTTGGCTTGTTTTATAGCTGGTTAAAAATGGGGACCCTGGCTTCATATTTGCCCTGGGGCTAAATAGCTATTGTGTTAATCCTATAACGATTACAAGACTTTCTATTGTCCTATAACCCCTCTACCTAACTACCTATGTATACATCTATCTTTCTATTTATCTGTCTATCTATCTCTCTGTCTGTCTGTCTGTCTGTCTGTCTTTCTCTACCTATTTATTCATCAATCTATCTATCTTTCTATCTATCTGCCTGTCTGTCTAACTCTCTATCTATATATCTATCTATCTATCTGTCTGTCTGTCTATTTATCTGTCTGTCTACACATATATGTCTACAGATATCTGTCTATCTATCTGTATATCTCCCTGTCTGTCTATCTATCTGTTTAACTATCTAACTCTCTATCTGTCTATCTCTCTGTCTATGTTTCTATCTATCTATCTATCTGTTTATCCTATAACTTCTATATAGTGTATTCTATGTTATTAATGATAAGTTCCATTATTAGAAAAGACTTTTGATTGGTTTAAGAGCGTAGTCGCACAAAGCCTGAAGCTGAGATCACGCCTAGCGGGTTACTAATGTGTCCGTAGAAGACAACAATAGGCAGGGCTGAGACTTCAAGCTGCGCCGGCGTGTGTGCAAACGGCCACAAAACGGACCTCAACATTCCATCACAAAAATCTGGCTGAGAATGTTTTCACGCCTCCCTCTTGCTCCGAAGTCAGATCCTATATAGTTATTGGCTTTACACGTCTATCTTTAGTAATAAGTATACTTGTCTATCTGCCTAATTATCCATCTACCTATTGAACTATCTTCTGTCTATCTACCTGTCTATCTGTCTATCTATCTATCTATCTATCTATCTATCTACCTATCTATCTGTCTATCTATCTACCTATCTGTCTATCTATCTACCTATCTGTCTATCTATCTATCTATCTGTCTATCTATCTATCTATCTATCTGTCTATCTATCTATCTATCTGTCTATCTGTCTATCTATCTATCTATCTATCTGTCTACCTAGCTATCTGTCTACCTGTCTATCTACCTACCCATCTATCTATCTATCTATCTACCTATCTATCTGTCTATCTGTTTGTATTTATCTATCCTATTAGCTGGTATCTTAAGTCTATGTATTCCTAAAAGAGGATTCGTATATTATACTTCGCTTAACAAAGTAGAAGACTCTCAAATAACCCAAACCATGCATTTTACAGGTAGAATATAATCCGTGACAATTGTATCTTATGTTATAAGCGAAATTCAAGATATTTGTATATCGTTCGTCAGGCATACGTCTAACCAAGAGCAGTTCACACTTACTAAAAACTTAATTGTATTATCCATTACCTCGCAAATAAGATGCATTTAAGATTCACTCAAATTCCCTTTTCAAGACCGTTCAAATGAGTTGTAAACAGGGCTGTAAAACCGCTGGTTTTACCCTTGGCTTCCTCAAAACGTTGGCACACGGCGGGTTTCGGGTTCATAATTGCCGGCGAAACGGCGAAAAGTGCGAAAATTCATTATCTCTGGGACAAATACCTCGTTAATGATGACTTGCGAAGGGCAGAGCGCAGAGGGGCCCCGCGTGCCCACTGAATTATAGGGCCTCGTCGTTGTTAACCCGCAGCTCGCCAGCACTACCTGCTCAAGGAATTCCCAACCTAAGAATATAAATTACCCAAAAATGGAATTCAATTTCAAGTGTAGAAAAAAATTTACAATCTCGTATTTTACATAGTAACAAGTTTTACCATTTTCTGTGAACCGGTATAGATTATAGCAACTATAGATCAGTTTATAAGTAAATTCCGAAGCAATTGATACATTACGGGTTAACTGATATTCGTTTTTTCTTGCGGTGTCTCGCAAATGGTAAATCGATGAATAAGACAGGTATTCACCTAAAGTATTATTTATTACTAAATCAATACTACGCTGTATGAGTCAGTACGGTTATGAGTTAATTTGCAATTTACGACGCTCTTCTTTTAGTCTGATTAAATTTAACGGCGTTTCCTGAGTGCCACACATAGTGCACTGGGAAACGGAGCAAAAACTCCAGTACCTACCCAAGAAACAATGAACCGGCGTTTCATTTTGCATGCGAGCTGCAAACCCGGTGGCCTTACGACTTTCTAACATGCTATTTCCTTTACTTTGGCGTCGTTATTCTTTGGCTTTTATTTGCAGAAATGTAAAACCAGCACAGCAGTATTCCGTGCAGCTTTTTCCCCAAGTACGGTTTCCATTTTCAAATGGTAAGGTAAGATCGACTTAACATTCTCTTTCCACTGCCCAGTTATAAGGAGAGAATGTGAATCTTCTTCGGGAGCCGCCATTTTGAGCACCATCTGGGTTTTTAAGGCGGACTCAAACTGAACTGGTTTGGAAGTTGAAAGTCATTCTTACTGAACCTTGAATTGAAGCTGCAAGTGTTATAAAACCGACTATAGCATTAGCTGGTGCACTTGCGAATTATCATATCACCAAGAGCGCCATTTTGAGCGCCATTTTGAGCGCCATGTTGAGCGCCATTTTGAGCGCCATTTTGAGCGCTTCCTTCAAAGACATCTTAAGTTAAGCTTGGCCTTATGCAGAGTTAAATACATTTAACATTTATGACATCGATCCCTTTTACTGACGAGGACTATGTTCCTCCTCTGTAGACGCCATTTTGAGCACTGTGCGCTGTTGGACTTGGTATGCATCTGTACATGTTGACTATACGCAGCTATTTTCAATCTTTATTGGAATAACCAAATAAAGAATTCACTTTGTCTAACTTGTAGCCGCCATTTTGAGCGCTTCCTTCAAAGATTCTTTGAAGTTTAAATACGTTTAACTTTGATGATCCGATGACCGCGATAAACTTCGGAAGGGTATATACTCTGCTGTTACATGCAGTCTGTGGATACCATTTTAAGCACTGTACAACTTATCGATTACGAGTAGCTAATTTCGATTTACATTTCAATAACCAAAAACTATCTGTGATGGCGAAAACCTCCGCGTGGTTTTAACGTATATGCAGTTTTGGCTCCGTGCCAAACGCAGATCAGATAGCACGTGACGGGCGCCATTTTGAGCGCTGATAAGCCCTGTCCTAGTAAAGATCAAGCACTTATAAGTATAGAGCATAGTGGATTCCTGGTAAATAGATCTATGAATCTGTGAATCTTTGAGTATAAATTAGGTTCTGCAGGTATGTTGTCTCTAGAATGCGTCGTGTCTGCCTCTAGTATAGATATCCCGAAACAAGATGGACGATAAATAAAAATGGAATAATAAATTAAGGAAAAGAATAGCTTGGGTGTGATGTGCGCATAATGACTTGAACACGGGTCTGAGTGCGGAAATAAAGCGTCGGTGGTGGCAAATAACAGACCAGGGACCACTTGAATCGCCCACGGCCTATTGATTACAAGCCGACACTACGTTGTTTGCACTCACAAAAAGCTCAGGTGAGAAAGAGTCAATACAAAAAACGTGGACGCTTTCCCAGTGCGCTACAATTCGCTTTTCCTTCTCCTCTGCTTCTATATTGCCCTCACGGAATTTATATTCATAGGTGTGTTGTATTTCAAAATCGATTATTTAATTTCTATGGGTCATAGATTGAAGTTGGTGTGGAGGTAAAATGTAATAACATTTAAGGTAATACTTCCTGCAGGGAGTAAAAGAATCTCATTTGCATTGCATTTACATGGTATAATTTTCTGTCTACCTGTCTATCTATCTATCTATCTATCTATCGGTCTGTCTGTCTGTCTATTTATCTGTCTATCTACCAATCTATGTATCTACCATTCTATCCATCTATCTATCCGTCTATCTGTCTATCTATCTATCTATCTATCTACCTATCTACCTATCTACCTATCTACCTATCTATCTATCTATTTATCTTTCTATCAATCTATCTATCTATCATCTATCTATCATCTATCTCTCTATCATATTTTTCCATCTTTCTATGTATCTCTCTATCTATCTATCTACCTATCTATCTATCTATCTATCTATCTACCTATCTATCTATCTATCTACCTATCTATCTATCTATCTACCCACGTACCCACGTACTCGTCCATTTATCTTAACTATCCATCCAAGGCGTTCTATCTATCCTATATCTACGGTATAGTTTACGTTGTCTTGGTCTTGTACTTGTGCATATACATACAATAATATAAATTACTGAGTAATTAATATTACAAGGAGCTTAAAACCTGAATGCAGACATCCTGTTTTTAACCTTAGTTTACAACGAGCATCAGTTATGTGTAGTGAGATAAAGTATCTGTATAAGCGTATATATAGTTTGTATATGGTAGGGCAACAACATCACATTGATATATAATTTATATCAGAGCTTACTTTAAATTACAGCCTGATACCTTCCTCTCGTGCAGACTTTTTCCCTTGCAGGAGAGCTGAAGAAAGATTAATTACAGGATTGGTGAAATAGACGGTTACCGTCTTGAACTTTCCGCGTGCATCGTGCATCCGTGCCGTACAGTTTGAACGCTACACTGGCCCCAAAATTCTGAGAGCAAAAACAACAATTACACCACTCTTAATTACGGCCTTGGATACTTCTTGCAAGGGCTTCCAACTTCCGTTCAGTGACCGGACTAAAGTCTTGTAATTTTCCTATAATATTTGATTGTAACATACATGATAAAGATTAAGATTCTAGTCAATATCTTCATCAGTTATAGTTACATATATCCAATCATTGTAATATTTCTTATATTATCACTCTATCAAAGGCATTGGAATACTATATACAGCAACTGCTCATATTGATACCTGATTTATGTAAAACACTTTTATGTTTACGGCTGTTTGCCTTATACAATTAATATGAGATAAATATTAATATAGATACATATACTGATAGACACAGACAGCCAGATAGATAGATAGACAGACAGACAGATAGATAGATAGATAGATAGATAGATAGATAGATAGATAGATAGATAGATAGATAGATAGATAGATAGATAGATAGATAGATAGATAGATAGATAGATAGATAGATACATAGATATATAGATAGATATATAGATAGACAGACAGATAAATAGATAAATAGATAGACAGGTAGATAGATAAATAGGTAGATAGATGGACAGATAGTTAGATAGATAGAGACAGATAGATAAATAGATAGACAGATAGACAGACAGATAAATAGATAGACTGATAGACAGACAGGTAAATAGATAGACAGATAGATAGATATATAGACAGATAGATAGATAGGCAGATAGATAGATAGATAGATATATAGATAGATAGATAGACAGATAGACAGATAGATAGATAAATTACTAAATTACGAATCACGTTGAAATAGGTGGTGTTTCCAGGTTGCGCTCCCTGGCGGCGAACGATGGAACTAAGGCTCCTCCCTCTCCGCCATCTTGAGACATCAGCCCACTGAAAACTGATACTTCGTCCTCGATTCTTCCCTTGAATTTCAATCTCAGATTAAGAGAAATTTTCCACAAATTCTACTGCCAATCGGGTTTACCGATGGAAACAGAAGAATAGTCAAGTTTTCGAAAGAGCGACGCAATTTTCGCGTACTGTGGTAGCCGCTCGCACACTTACGCGTTTAAACAGTTTAGAAAAGTTAATTACCTTTCGCGTTTTTAAAAAAAGAAAGAAAACAGGGCGTAAATGAGTGAGGTAATTCATTGGAGAGGAAAAAAAATAAATTAAAAAACCGCCTACTTCATTTCACACCGATCACCTCCTTTCCGTCTACAGCGTTCGGTATATTCAGATTTTGATCATTTGGATATTTTTATATTTTTTCCCCATATTCTCTTTAGCCTTCTGTGTGGAAGTAAAAAACAAAAAATTTAAATTAATCTGGCGCTTAATTAAAGGTGCGCCGTTATCGAAAGAAAATGAGACACGTGGGCTAAACACACAGTCAACGTTTTTACCAAGGTGGGGAAAAAAATGGGCATTTTGGAACTGATTAGTTAAAATTCCCCGGGACGGTAGCTGAAGAGCTGCCAATAGACTCTACACCTCGCTATAACGGACAGGCTGAAAAATTTAGATTTTGTCCGCAACAACTCAACCTGGTGTTTACAATTCTACAATTAAATATTGAAATCGCTTAGTTCGATTCAATTTCAAAAATTTTGAAGCGTTCTATTATGGGCAGTGTCCGCTGTACCGAGGTGGTGAATCAGTAGCCAATCTCGGGGTTCGGTGTGAAATAGAGGTCGCGACTCTTGTAATAAATTGCTTCTTTGGGCTTCTTTTCTGGGCTGCTGATGACGGTGTACAAAAGCAGTTGCGGTTCACAGTTGACCTTTGATGACCTCGGTGTAGTTAAGCGATAAGAGCGCGCAACACGGATGAAGATGCCTTATCTTCCTCCACTCGGCCGTTATTATAATCAAAAAGGAAAAAGATGCAAGGTAGAATAAAATAAAACGGGCTACCTAATAAAAGCTCTCTCTTTCTCTCCTCCCCGTATTTTCACGTAATTACAAACACCTGCATCCATGGAGATTTACATCGCCTTGGGTTATTCAATTTTTTTTTAAATATAAAATTTGGTTGGGTTTTGCTCTTCACCGTATACGGGGGTAGGCCTTTCTTTCTTGGTTTAGAATTAAGAGTTCTATTGAATTAATTGGCTTTTGGTTAAATCCAATACACGATTGATATATTGAAATTCAAATTTGAGATTCCAAATCTCGTTGAGATGGTTTTCTTGAAACTAGTAGCTCCCGCGGTTTGTTTCTGTGAATCACGTGACGGAGGTTTTCCCACGTGTGTCACACACGGCAGAGTGCGGGATTCATTTCATTAAGATGTAGCAGATTACACTTCCGCCGCGCTGTCTACCTGCCCGCCTATGATGTCAAAAAGGGCGACCAGTTTTCACTTTCCAACATTTTTAAGACGTGTTTGTCAACATATTATAATCTGGTAGTTTGTATTCTACTTTGTTCCAAGTAGAGAGATCTTGTGATTCTAAAGATTCTTTAGATTCATCGCGGCTAATTTACTAACTTCCTATAAAATTGTTTGTCAAGTTCACCGTGTTATAGAACTCGGAATACAAGAATCATAAGTCCCAGTCAGGTTAAATTGGTTTCGCATTATCTTTTAAAGTATTTGACAACAATAACATTGAATGGCTTTGACATAATGAATTGTACTACGACTACAAACTATATACTATTTAGACGTACGGTCTGGAAAACGTATTTGCTTATAACTCCCACAGTTATAAGCTTATGGTTGTAAAAATAATACCGAATGTAGAACTAGTACTATTCTATCTACTAGTAAAGTTTCATTTTAATCGGGCTAATAGTTTTTCCAAAATAAAATTGTAAAGTTAAAAAGATTATTAGTATGCACTATATACGTATATCCTATATGATAATACATACGGATGTATCAACTAACTGAATCCGCTAATTGGTGATTGCTAATGAAGTTGATATAGGCGCAATGGCCATCAGTGAGACTTGATGAGCTGTTTATTGTTGATTCACTACAGTGCTTTTTATTAGAATGAATACTTAACGCATTATGACGTCAAGTCACGTGACACTCCACAAGGCCCAATAGGCGTCAACACCCAAACAGACTTTCACTTTCGTTATTTGCTCTTTTAACTTAAACACAGCCAAGCGATAAGCGATAAGCCAAAAGATCGCATTCATATGTTGAGTGATGACAAGTTACGACGGAAATATTTTCTTCAATACTTTTTAATTAAGTAATTAAGTAATTAATTTTATTTAATTAATTTAAGATTATACTAATTATTATCATTATTTAATTTATCTGATCAACTAAGCATTAATTTTGACATATTAATGGACTATCTATCTATCTATCTATCTATCTGACTATCTATCTATCTATCTATCTATCTATCTATCTATCTATCTGTCTATCTATCTGTCTATCTATCTATCTATCTACCTTTCTATCTGCCTATCTATCCATCAATCCATCCATCAGTCCATCTATCTATCTATCCATCAATCCATCCATCTGTCCATCTATCTATCTATCCATCAATCCATCCATCTGTCCATCTATCTATCTATCTAACCATCAATCCATCCATCTATCTAGATCTATTAGAGATATTAAATTGCTGCATGGAAAGATCACTACGAGCTGACGGCCAAAACCGTCAAGATGGCGGACGCTCCAAAGGAATAAGCACCTACTTGTCGGATATACTGGTACGATTTGCGAGATAGCCAAGTAATCCTATATTCTTATAATCGTGTATAAAATGATTTGCGACACACAGAAGTAGTTGGAATCGCACACAAATGAGTAAGCAGATGGTCAAAGGGAGAATTATGGCATAAGGGAATCGTAAAAGAGTAACTAGATATAAGATTGTCGTAAAGAGTCATTACGGGCAAAAAAACGCCGAGGACAAAAATTATAAAGAGCCATGAAGAATTAGAGACATGAGAATTTTATGACGGAACTGTAGTAAAGTGTACTTTACAATTACGCAAAAAAAGTAATTTAGGGTCGTAAATATCTCTACAGATGCAAACGGTGATGAAGAGTGGCATAGGATTAACTTCTTCATAATTTGCTAATTACAGTTAAGATGGATGTTATCAAAGTTAAATAGACAGACTAATAAAATAGTATCTAACTAACTACTGGTTCAATTATAATAATAACTTATGATATAAGAGACAAGGATGTCCAATTCCTAGAGGGTCCTAGATATGAAACCTAGGTTCAAGGAATTACAGAATCTCTTAAGAGAATCTCAAGAATTACTGACTGATAATTCTATATTTAATTATCCTATATGTTTAAGATATACCGTGCAATTTTTTTAAATGACCTTGCAAGGTCATCCAAGGTCATGAGATTATTCATATCAAATTCTGGTATAGTATTTATACGATGGTATTGACATGCCTCATTTTGACAGATAGGTTATGGTTGAGATCGAAAAACCTAGGGTTATGTAATGAAATAGTATAAGTTCATTTGGGAATTACAGAGAATCTTGTAAGAATCGTGAAGGTCGTTTACAGACATCCTGATCCATTATAAAACCCATATGACTTCCTTTTTTCAAAAGGAGGGGGTTACCTTGTCTTGCCTAGGATCATCGCTGTATGGCACGCAACGAGGGGAGAATGGGTTGAGCGCGGATATTCCGTGAACTTGGGTCCGAGAGAAGAAACTGTGCGCACTTTACATTTGGATTTTTTTCTGTGCATGGATGTGTGTGTGTGTGTGACCCACCACGATGGCCGCGCAAGTCGGCACCTTTTACTGCTATGCTAATAACAGGGCCACGTTGCCAAATGCCGGCTTGTTTTCGTCCGCCATTTCAATGTTTCCACTCGTGTTTTTTATTATCTTATATGTAAATTTTTTGGACATTTTATAATCTGTTGCTTCGCCCCTGACGTATATTGCCAGACCCCAACCGGCCCCAGAACCCAACTGGCATAGCCACACAGATAGGTACATTAGATGGATAGATAGATAGATAGGTAAATATAGTTAGACCGATATAGTTAGTTTAGATCGATGGATGGATGGAGACATAGACAGATACAAAGATGGATGGATAGATGAATAGATGGATAGATAGATAGATAGATGGATTGATGGATAGATAGACAGGTATAGATAGATAGATAGATAGATGGATTGATGGATAGATAGACAGGTATAGATAGATAGATAGATATACAGACTGTTGGATAGATAAATAGAACATAGAAAGATAGATAGATAGAGGAGGTAGATAGATCGCTGTGTGTAAGTTCAACTTTAAAAGATACAAGCAAATAACACAGAAGCCTTTATCTGTCTATCTATCTATCTGTTTCTCTATCTGACTATCTATCTTTCTCTCTCTCTGTTTATCTATGTCTATCTATCTATCATTCTATCTACCCATCCATATGTCCGTTTATCTACCTATCTATCTATCTATCATTATATCTACCCATCCATCTGTCTGTCTGTCTATCGATGTATGTATCTATCTATCTATCTGTCTATCTGTCTGTCCATATCCAGTTCCCGTATTTTTTATGTCGTAGACTGTACAAGACCCACGTCACCTGCGCAATGATACAAATACTTTTGACACTTTTTCTCTATCCTGTTCTGCACGTACATCATCCTTCTTTTTAGCCTTGATCCTCTCTTTCTTGCTCTTTTCATCTCCATCTCTCTTGTTTCCATTTCACTGTTCTTTCCTGCGATTCAATTTCTGTTGGATGAGCCCATCTTGGTTATACGTTGGTTCCACGTCAAATTGGGTTTAGCACGCCAAAAGGTTTGTTTCTATTACTTTCGTTATATACGAACTGTAAGGGTTACAGATAAGACAGAGGGAAAGAGAGAGAAATGGCTTGGACGACGTTATCTATCTATCTATCTATCTATCTATCTATCTATCTATCTATCTATCTATCTATCTATCTATCTATCCATCTATCTATCTATCTATCTATCTATCTATATATCTATCTATCTCTCTCTCTATCTATCTATCTATCTGTCTGTCTAACTGGCTATGCATCTGTCTCTCTATCGGTCTCTATCCATCTACCTATTTATCTGTCGTTTGCTTGTCGTAATCCGATAATAACCTTAGCCATATTTTGAACATATATATAAAACATATTAATAGCACTTTAACTATATACACTGCAATTAATCACAAGATATAGGAGATCAGTATTACTGTGTATTCAGTGAACAAATGTATTCCAGTATTAAGTACGTGTAGTAGTTATAAGGCCTAGCCAATAATCGAGCAGTAACTGACTGCCGTTACAGGAGCCGCACCAAACACTGATTGCTCTCATTTTAATCATACAGGCTCATATTGATATATTACATTAAGTTTAATTATCATAGATATGCTTCTTATACAATTGTTCAGATAGGAAATTTCAGATCCGCAGATGTCAGAACTGGATATTAAACAGTCCTATATAACGTTAGTATAAAAGTCGATATAGTCATTTTCCAATTCAATTAAACATTGTTCTTACATAGTGAAATGAAATACGATAAACAATCTCTTGGTAATCTTGCTCCTGTCCTGTTGCACAATCTTCATGCGATATCACCAAATATGGATTAAACTTTAACACTACGTCAGCAGCTTACTGTTACGGTAATATCTTTATATACCTTCGGTATAATTACATACTCTTGTATCTTTTCATTTCTATTGCCATTTTACTTTATAATTTTATGTTTGTATTATTCCATGTGGGATTGACGTGACTGCAAGTTAAGGGTCAAGAAAACTCTGCACAGAGGCGAGACAAGGGGGGAAGATGTAGGACGGAGCCTTGCACGCGGGGCCCTGGACCATAAATCAGGCCGCGCTGGAGGAGCCGGCGGCCAAGCCATGGCACGAGGAATTTGTAAGCTATCAGCTGAGGTGTTGATTATAGGGCACCGCAAAGCCGCTGCTGCCCTTCTTTAAACTCGCTCTTCTACACCTGTGGACGGGGAACCTCGCTGACCATCGTTGCAGTCAATGGAATAATCGAATTAGTTCAAAATTTCATCATCAATAACATAAAAACTTAAAAACTATTTCAATAAAATCTTGTCACGTAATATTCATACTGGTTTTTTCTTGGTTTACCATCCCCAATACAACAATGATAATTATACACAGCGCCATAGATACATTTTGTGTTAACTTAATGGTAAGAAGTCTGTAATAAGAAGATATAAAAGTAACTGGCAACGCTGTAAGAGAAGTTGTGCTGGCAGACAGCCTGGCGGCTTTCGGTATACCCATATCACCTTGCCGTGTGTTACCCTGGAGAACGAGACAGGCGAAACTCAAATTATTCCTCCGCGGCTTTGTTGTTGTTTCTCACACGCGCCCTCTCAGCTCTCAATTACACATTTTTTAAAATAAAAAATCCCTTTCTCGCGCTGCAGATATGTCAGTCGGGTCATTACGGCGTGATATCCTGTTCTTACAACTACAACTACTCATTTCCATAAGCATATTATGCACCAGCCAAAGGTGGGCTTCATACTAAACCATAATGTTAACAACAGGCATTTGTATGGTTCATGGAACTCGGTATAGTATCGCCAAGCTGAAGTAATCTTATGGAGGAAAATGTTTGAAGAAATTGAATAATTTAAGAATGATACTTGATCTAGAACCATCAATGATCCATGGAATCTTTTAAAGTTAATTTAAAATGATAAATTGTCCATGTGTAGGAATGAATAGCCATTTAGTTAAGTTGGTTCAGGATTGTATTAACATGCTTGGAAATTTCACTTATCACTTAGATGTGTTTAGCCAAGGTTGACTAATGGCCTGTTGTAAGCACTGAACCCACTGTTGAACAATGCTGAAAACCAGCTTCCAACAGAGCGACATAGATCAGTTATCCAGGGTGTTTCAGAGGGCGCTAAACGTTGACACCTTAAGGAGGCCAATATCTTCACCGCTAGGGGCGCTGCAAACTACCGGCATACGGTCTACTTTCGCGAGGTTCTATCTAAACCCCCCCCCCCCCGGAGGCGAATTATCTGACGACGGGCGGCATAGAAGTTGCAAGATAGAAGAGTTGCACACACACAGAGACCGTGTTTAATTTGTTGCCAAGCAATGACCCAGGGGCGGTTATGAGATTTGCTTTTATTCACCGGTGTTATAAGCTTGATGAATGAGAATGACGGTCGGCCATATTTTAAAGGCTGCAATTAAAGGCCACTTCAACTGGAGTGACGAATGAGCACTCTTGTTTTTCCAAACTTGGGCGCTTTCAGGACTTTGTTACCATATAGGAGGTATCATTCTATATCGTCTTCTACTATCTAATTCCAACACCATTAGCATGTATACTTAAACTAAGAATACATATCGAGATGATATCAGGTTGTATATTCATTGCTTTCCACATGAAGAGGGGGGAAAATTGGATAGATAGATAGATAGATAGATAGATAGATAGATAGATAGATAGATAGATAGATAGATAAATAGATAGATAGATAGATAGACAGATATGCAGATAGATAGGCAGATAGATAGACAGATAGATAGATAGATAGATAAATAGATAGATAGATAGATAGACAGATAGACAGACAGATAGATAGATAGATAGATAGATAGATAGATAGATAGATAGATAGATAGATAGACAGATAGACAGATAGACAGATAGACAGATAGATAGAGAGATAGATAGATAACCCATAGGTAGAGAGAGATAGATAGGTAGATAGCAAGCCAAGCTATGTATTTGCCAAGGACCGCAAAAGCTCATCGCCTTCTGATGATGACTGATGAGCAGCAAAAATGCTACCACCATAACACGTCTGAGGCAAACCGAAACTTCTCAAAATCTTCCCGCCACTGTCATTATACATCAGCCCTAGAGACTCAAAATATAATCCACTTTTTTCATCCTTCATTTTTTCCCCTCTCTTCTCAAGTCTTCCTTAATTTTTTTCCCTTCGGAAAAACATTACCGAAAACCTCACAAACATCCAAACGTTAGAGAAGAACCGAGGGGTTCGCAACTCTAAAAATCTTCAAACACTTCAGCTTAAATCTCATACAAATCTGGACAAAAGAAGTCCCTTAAAAATTCCTGAAATTCCCAAAATCCCTTATTAGAAAATCGATGTAGTTCTACAAAAAATGCTGAGAAGGTTTTACCACTCGAAGACATTTCCATGAACTTCCAAACCCCTCGAGAGGAACTGTCAATCATAACAAGAAAGAGGAAAAAGATTGAATTAAAATTTCTTTTATTGCGTGTCGTGCACTTGTACATGTATAGAAGCTCAACAGGTAATACGGTAATATTCACATACATTAGCATTAAGAACCCGACAAAATAAAAGATGAAGTATTACGAAAGGTTTTAAAATTACTGTACACATACAACGCACACACACACACACAAGACAAAAGCAACATACAATTTGCACTAACGCGTGTTATAGATAACGTTAAGTACACATCAAACTTTTATAAAAAGAGTGAATAAGATATAACTTACAGGAACACACAGAACCCTAATCTGAAACTATAAGGATCCGAGTCAGATAGACCTCAGATTGGGACTGAATCGAAAAGCACCGTCCTTCTTGCCGGACTCGGCATCGGGACTGACGAACCGGGTGTCTGAAATGTCAGGGATGTGGGACTCGGCTACAGTGAGATGGATCCCTGGCATACTCCCGTGGCCTCCTAGTTTGAACTTGGCTAGAAAGGGCTGGTTTTTAGCTTCCATCTTGTACGAAGCGCTCATCTGCTGCTCTAAAAAAGCGTACGGTAGATAAGGTTGCAAGGGGAGCCCTAACTCGCTAGGTCTAGTAGCTAGTTCAGTACGTAGCGAACTAGGCTGGATGTCGTTTTTTGGCTGCCTAGTAGGATCACAATCTTCATCAGCTTCAATATCGACATCATGGTCGGAATCTTCGTCCTCTTGGGTGACTGGGTGATGCTCGTTTTCCGACTCGGACTCCTGTAAGTCGTCGGCTATCAGACTAGCGATAGTAAAGGATCGTTTCGGTTTTGACGGTTCCCTCCCGGGATCCGAAGTCTTAGGTGGCGGGACTTCGGGTGAATGCATAGAAGGGAGCAGGGTGGCGTAGGAAGGTGCGAAACTAGCATGGGATAGCATAACCGACTGCTGCTGAAGCTGAGCTAGCACATGGGGAGCAACTCCACTGAAACCGGCCCTAGCTGCTAACACGGCAGGAGAGGATGCTGCTACAGCAGCTGCCATTGCTGAAGGATCGTACGGGAATCCCAGTCCGTACGGCATTGAAGGATAAGATGGGATACCCATTCCACTAGTACACGGGATACCTCCCATCGCCGGTAGAGACGGCACCCCGATTTGGGCGGCAGGTCCCGGACAGGGGACGGGTCCTACCTGGACACTCGACTGCATCATCCGATTCATATTCGACAGAACCGCTAGTTCGTTTTCTAGAAGATCCTTGTCAGCTCGATGCAACTTGAAACGCTTCCTTCGACGCAAAAGCGATCCGTTTTCAAACATGTTGATGGCGTTCGGGTGGAGAGTCCAGTAGGCTCCCTTACCGGGACGGTCGGGCCGTCGGGGAACTTTCAGGAAGCAGTCGTTGAAGGACAAGTTATGCCTTAACGAATTCTGCCACCTCTGAGTGTTCTTCCTGTAATATGGGAACCTGTCCATGATGTAACGGTAGATGTCTGCTAAAGGTAGCATCCTTTCTGGTGAAGACAGGATCGCCATGGCTGTTAGGGCGATGTAAGAATAAGGTGGCTTCTGATCACCGTAACTTTCCCGGCACGGTCGAGGCATTTCCCAATCTTTCTCTTTCTCTTTCCACTCGTTAAACACCGAAACACTCTTTAAACTTGTAACAGTAGTGAGGCGTTTAACCTGCTTCGCACACCGCACACAAATTGACGCCTGCAAGATCGGTAGGACTCACGGATTAACAGTGTCGAGACGAGAGGCGAGTGCACAACCGATATAGCCTTTTCCTTGGGGCCGAAAGATTTTACCTGAAGCGTTGAGGCGCCGCCCCGTCAAGCCGCGTGCAGCGGGACGCTATTGGTTTGAGCCCGGAGTCGAATGGCAAACGGTCAGCGATAATGGCACAACAGAGGAGGGAACAAAGACAGGCACATGCCCAGTTTTCAAAACGGGTAAACAAAAACAAATCGTGCAGCGCGGCTTTTTTCTTCAAGGCGGAAATACATGTCGGATTGAGTGAAACGAGGGGTTCGCAAGTCCACGGAAATGTATTGTGAGTTGTACAATCTCTTAAGATTCTCTCGGGATTTTGGGGGATTTTCGACATTTTTGGGGGATTTTCATGGCTTTTTACAGGATATTTTCCCCAAATGTTTTATGAGATTTTGGCTGGTGTTCGAGGATTTCTGTGGACTAGCAAACCCCTCTAAAGTGAAAGCATGCTGAATTCGGAGTAGCATTCTGCTAAGCCCAACTGGTTTTTGGAAAAGTTACATAACAGAGAGAGAAATATCTAGGTGTTGACAAACCTACGTAAACTTAACATACATCGCCTTAGCCATCTTAGCAGTCTATATAATATCTACTTTTACCATTACTAAGTAATAAGCTGAAGCATGGTATAATAACTACCCTAATCTGCTAACAATGTCAAATTGTTATTACATTCTAAATGTGCCAATACCTTCATTTATTCACTGATCCAATGGTAAAGAGAACGTTCTTTGCTCAAAGTATACTATGACGCATTGTTACACCGCACGGCTCATCTACATTCTTCAACTAGAATTTCAGATGAATATAAAGGAAAAGAAACCAGTAACTCAGCGCAGTCTAGAACAGAAAAGAAAGGTTTTGAATGGCAGGGAATATGGTACTTTCTTCATCTTCAGGATTTTATTCTAGCACAACTAACCAACCAATTTCAACGAAACTTTCAAAGTTTATTAAGTACTTTAGAGACTAGGCATGGTTTTTTTGGGGCTGTTATATCTTTATAACTGTCGTAGTTATGAGCAAATAACTGTTCCCCTTCCTGCTCTAGACTATGCTTGCTAAAACCTTGATACTGTACCACGTGTATTACTACTTGCTTTTTAATAACATATTCGTTATTATAAACTTGTGTAATGTTTTTCAGTTCCAGTTCATCGCTTTTTCAGTTGACAATTAGTTGACAATCAGTTGACAATTAGTTGACAATTTAAAATAATGGCCATGTCCTAGCTTAGCTAGTAACTAAGCTACGGATACCTCAAGACATGAATAAATGTGTCATCCTTGTTCGAACTTATACCTAACGTTTTAATTCATTACAGTACTACCCTTAATGCAAATATTTATAACAACCACCAACCTGCTTCAACGTCTATTTGAACTTAACTGAAAATACTACAATTCAAGTGCAATAGTAAATTTATAGTTTCAGATTCAGAATGAAAAGATTAGGCCTATAATTCAAAAGGGGGGGACCCCGGCAATTTCATCCTCATTTTTAGCGATTCTTCCTCGTTGAAGGCACTTCTCAGCTCTCGGGGTCGTAAATCGCATAAACACCCCGGGTGTTAAAGAGTCGCTGATCGCACCAGGGATGGCGCAGCGGAAAGCGTGTGGCTTTTTTCCACCTCCGCGTGAAGTTATAAGCCGAACAATAGTACTACTTCAATCGATAACAATAGACACTTTCATCTGTTGCCCTCTTTGGCTAGTAAACGCCGATTTTTCCCCCCTTGAATATAGTGAGGGGTAGGAGGGGGGAGGCCCCGGCCAACTTTTCATGTTTCGCCGCAAAAAGCTTAGCCATGTAGGCGGCCCTCGTAAATTGTGACCGGGGCCAGCGGCACCCTCTCGCTATTTCTCGCGCACAAAAGAACCTTTCAAGTCGTGCTTCGGTTTCTCCACCTCCTTTTCTTCTTCTTTTTTTCTTGCGCCTCTAAAGTTGCACAGTAAAATTTAACTGATCTAATAGAGGGGAATCTTTATCTTGAATGGGGAAACATCGGGGTTATAGACGTGTCCTGAAACCTGCAATCTAGAAGGGAGCCTGGGTCTGATTTGACCCTCCAGGAACGAGTATAACGGTCTTCTTATAGCCGCAGGGCAGGAACCAAGCCAGGGCTTCTGTCCAGAAGATAGTATCCTGTTTAAACATCAACTGGACTGTAGGGATCACATTGCTAAGGTGTCAAGGGTCATTAGACTTCGGATTTGTTCCCTTGGAGTCCTCATAGCCTCAGGGCAACTTTTACGCCAGGGTCTGGGAACATCTGATATTGTATATCCATTATCTCCTAAACTAGAAGGTACGGAGGAGTTTCATTCAGATTACTTAAGTGTCCAGAAACTAAATGTATAAGTTGCCCTGCTCTATAGCCTCAGGGCAAATCTCAAGCTAGGGTTTTATCGCTGCAAGGAACCATCGTTCAGTTTTGAGTGTCGACTGATCTGCAGGTCCTGGAGTGGAAAGGGCTCCGCAGGAGTTCCAAAATCATCCCTGTGTACTGAAACCCTGTCCATCAAGAAATGATTGCAGCCTCAGAGGAAAACTCACTTCAGGCTTCATCACTATTAGGAACTAGATCCTTCATTGGCCTTGGTAAATGATCTGCAGGATCTACAGCAGAAAGATCCTCGAGGAGTTTGTAAGATCATCCCTGTCCGTCAAGAGAGTACTGTTTGAATACGCAACATAGCCGTAGGGCAAATTTCAAGCCAGGGTTCATCACTATGACATACCAATCTTTGATCACTCGTCAAAGTATACGAGAATCCCATGGATTCCCAGGGTTCCGTTAAGGAGATTCGTGAATCCTAACAAATCCCTACTGCGGGGAAAAATTGCTGGCTAGCATATAGCCGCAGGGCAGATCCTAAGCCAGCTGTCATTGACCGAGTATCTTGTTCCTAAGGCTAGGATATGACTTACCTCTTCCTAGTTCCTAGGAAAAGACTAGGGGAAAAAAGGGGGGGTGAAAATGATTGACAACTCGTGTTAAAACAACGTGGGGGGAATCTTTTTGTTGAATTTTTCATGAAATTTTGCGTGTGAAGAGGGCAGGGGGGGGCAAAGGCAAGACAAACTGACAGGTCGGCAATCGTGTTTCACACCTTGGAAGATAAATTGCAGTAACCTGAAACTCTTAATGACCTGATAGAAAGAGAAACCCTCTCTTTCTCTCTCCATAGGAGGTTAGAGCAAGAAAAAGGGGTCGTGAATGGCGGAAAATTATTGTAATTCTTAACTTTTAGGATTTAATTCTGGCTGAACTAACACACCGACTTTAACGAAACTTTACGACTGCATTAAGTACTAGTAGATCTACATCCAGTAATTTTTTAGTTGCTATATCTGTAAAAACGTAGGAGTAATAAGCAAATCAACTTTCCTCCAGCAAGCACCCTTTTTCTTGTTGCTCTAGCCTGTATACTCTACGGGTAAAGGTAAAAGGGAAGGTCAAGCCGGGTTAAGTAGAACCTTTATGTTGAAAAATGAAAGGTCAGTGGAGAAAACCAAAGAGTGTGAAATGGTTCGAATCGATTGTATATTTTCCATTTGTTGCCGTGTCAGTGTGAAGTACGATCCATTTTACCGACCCTGACAGATCCTCTTAAGAAGATTCCCGTACTGGCAAGAGGGATGTGTGCGAGGAAACTAGATGAAATTGCTTATTTATACATTTACTGCGGCTGCCTGTAAACTGCTGGAATTATAAAACACCAAATCGAATGAATGAAGAATGCCCCCGTAGATCAATCATTTACTCATCTACATACATGAAAATGATGAAGGTACAGACTAGAACGATAAAAAAAGGGTTCTTGCTGGGGAAACGTTGATTGCTTATTGCTCCTACACTTTCAACGGTATAGCTACCCAAAAAATACCGGATGTAGATCTAGTAGCACTTAATGCATTCTTAAAGTTTCGTTAAAATCGGTCTGTTAGTTCAGCCTATATAAAATCCTAAAAGTTAGAAATTACAATAATATTCCTATGCCATTTACTCTTGACTGTACCACATACCACTAATATAACAATACCAGTTAATCAATCATAATCAAGTATTACATACCCAATCAATAACACTTATAGACATATCTATCATGTATAATATAATTCATACATGTTATATTGTTGTATGATTTGGTGATACGTTTAGGTTCTGTTGGTTGGTTTTGTTGGTTTGTTCGTTTGTTTATGCGGTTGTTGGTTGTTATAGTCTCCATGGTTCTTTGCTTGTGCATTGTTTTGGTTGTTTGAACTACAAGCTGCATAATGTTTTGTTTCTATCAAATGATCGTTTACTTGCTTCTTTCTTGTTATGTTTAAGTCTTTCTTCTATATGGTTGTTTGAACAGAATATTGTGCGTGCTGTTTGCTTGTTCGTCAAACTTGTTTGTTCGTTGATCTAGGTGAATTTACGTGATTTACTCGATGTTGAGTTTGTTTGTTCGAGTACTTTACTTTGCTTGTTCCTCGTTTTTTATTAGTTGTTTGGCCGTTTTGTTTGTTCTCTGTTTTCGCTGAATCTTATTGTGTTTTTGATAGTTTAAAGCACATTTTAGTTTGTTTGTTTATGGATTTGTTTGTTCGACCTCTCCTTTGTTTGCTGAGTGCTTGTTGGCTACTTTTGTTTGTTTCTTTAGTTGTTTGCTTCTTTCTGGGTCTGCTTGTTCGATCTCTCATTTGTTTGCTGAATGCTTGTTGACTGCTTTTGTTTGCTTCTTTAGTTGTTTGCTTGTTTCTGGATCTGTTTGCTCGATCTCTCGTTTGTTTGCTGAATGTTTGTTGGCAACTTCTCTATGTTTCTTTATTGTTCGCTTGTTTCTGAATCTGCTTGTTCGATCTCTCATTTGTTTGCTGAATATCTGTTGGCTACTTTTGTTTGTTTCCTTACTTGTTTGTTTGTTTCTGGGTCTGTTTGTTTGATCCCTTTTTTTGTTTGCTGAATGTTTGTTGTCTGAATAGCTTAGTTGTTCGGTTTCTTAGCTGCTGAGCTGTAGGACTACTTTTTTAGTTCGTTTGATCGGTTGTTTGTTTGTTCATTTCAGACTGTTTGTTTGCCAGGTTTTCTTAAAACCTCTTGTTTGTTTCAGCTCAGTATATCTGCTTGTTATGTTTGTTTGTAACCCGTACTGTAATCCATCGTTCCAGGTTACAAACACACATCAGGAACAAACAAAAACTCAAACTACAGCTTCAGTATCCTATCTGCCTCAATCAAGATTGGTTGGTCAACACTGAATTTGGAACTGAAAGTAACAAATATTGTTGTTTGTTCGTACCATGTTTAACAAACAAACAACCAAGTGTGTTTAAACATGCGTGGGCCTTCTGAGTTTTCACAATATTTCATGGATTTTATTCGAAAAGACACCCTGGTGCAGCAATTCATCATTTGGGCAAGACTGGCGGTTCACGCCCCATGATCGACACCTTTCCATGAATATTTGCTCAACGTGATACCTTATGCGGGGTTTGCCAGCCTACCTTTCACACATTAGTATCCTACACTTGTTCAAGTCAATTATTTCCTTCTGCGCCTGTTTGTTTGTTTGTTTGCTTGATGTTTGTTTGATTACCTTAAAGGCTGCATGGTTTAAACGTTTGTACGCGCGTTTCTGTTTGTTTGTTTGTTCTTTGTTTCTTTGCTTGTTTGCTTGCTTACTTGTCCGTTTGCTTACTTGTCTGAATGGTTGGTACTTTGCTTTCTAGTTTTTTTGTTTGTTTTCTTGTTCATTCGTTTGTTTAGTTGTTTGTCTGGTTGTTTGTTTGAGTGATTGCAAGCTTGTTCGCTTGTTTCTTTCCTTGTTTACGTGTTCGAATGTTTGCGTATTGTGAAGGGTGTTTGTTTGGATGTTTTATTGTTAAGATGTTTGTTCGTCTGTTTGTTTGTTTGTAGACTAGCCAAACTATATTTCATGGAGATACTTCAGTCAACTGTGTGATTAACCCTGACAGCAAGTTTCAGGAAAACAATTGGTTTTCGGCTTGATACTGGGTTGTGAATATCATGTATTCATCGATTCACAACAATATTGCTCCAGCTCTCCGAGACCTTTATAATTAATCTTGTAACACATCTTTTTGGTATTTTTAATAGAACTTGTACGACGACCTCAATTGACCCTCGACTTCATAATTCACTGCATTCATAATGAAGCTGGGGAGATATATTCGATCCGCAAGTTTTCAGGTTTACTAGTCTTGCATAAGCATTTGAACCCGTGAAAACTAGATGGATAGATAGATAGACAGGTAGATAGATAGATAGATATAAAGATTGATAGATAGATAGATAGATAGACAGATAGACAGATAGACAGATAGACAGATAGACAGATAGACAGACAGACAGATAGACAGATAGACAGATAGATAGATAGAGATAGATAGAGATAGATAGATAGATAGATAGATAGATAGATAGATAGATAGATAGATAGATAGATAGATAGATAGATAGATAGATAGATAGATAGATAGATAGATAGATAGATAGATAGACCGAATAATTGAAACTAGTATATCGAATCGATAATCTAAAATATCGACAATACAATTCATATGATATTTACAATGAATTCATCGATTAAAATCACTGTTAAATGACTTAAGACGAGTACGAGTACAACAACTAAAAGTCTACGTAACATTCAATTATTTAAAAACACTATTACGTATCATAAGTAAAAATTAAAGTTAATAAACTAACTGGTTCAAATTGCAATTTATTTACAAAATTCTTGTTTTTCATCCATGAGTTTTCAGTACATAACTCGGGGTTTTGGTGTCAAAGTGAACTCAAGTAATTTAAGTGCAAATTAGTAAACAATATACCTGAGATTCCCCGCTGTTGGAAGCTCATTTACAGCCAGCAAGCATTCAATAACACCGTGATTGCAGCTCGGTTCTTCAGTCGTTTAGACAAGGTGAGAAAAACTATTAGCATTAGGGGAAAAGCTATTAACCAAGAGGACATGAGCCACAAGAGATCTGTGCATTTGACGCTCGTCTTCAAGTTCCACTAAGATTCCCGTGGGTTCCACAATGCTCCTGTATGTTCCATGAGGCTCCAGTACGCGCCAGTATGCGTTCCAGTACATGTAAGATTTAAAAGAACCTGTTATGAATGGATAATCTTTGCTGTAGGGTTTGTTTTACGCATGTTCCACTTGGTTCCACTGTATTCATGTTTGTTCCATTGTGTCCGTGTTTACTTTTTGTATGTTCCAATGGTTCCACTTTTATTCAAGCGTTCCAGTAATGCTGCTTTTGTATGTTTCATTTTGATCCGTATTGCTCCATTTGGTTCCAATGTTCTCAACTCTGTTCCACATTGTTCCACTTTTCTTTAAGAGCGGTTTTATAGAAGCTCCACTTTGGTTATACTGTGATTCCATTATGTTCCACGTAAGTTCCATTATGATCCAAAAGTTTTGCCACCTGAATCCGTTTTGTTAATTCGGTTCCAAAAATTTTTAAGTTTGCTCCACTGTGTTCCACTTTTGTTTTACTGCGATTCCATCACGCTTCCCCATTATGACCATATGGTTCGAAAGTTGTACGTTCCACTTTTTACTGGTTATGTTCCACTTGGTTCCACTACGCTCCGTTTCGTTTCGCCGTGGAACTGTATTTAGTGTATGATCCACTTATGTTCCATTATGCTCAAAAGGGTTCAACATACGATCGTTCAGTCTGTGCTTCACTTTCATTCCTTATACTCCACTTGGTTCCACTTTTCTTAAGCTAATTCCACTCTATGCTCCACTCCGCACTCGACATGATCGGTAAGCTCGAACTTCATGCTTTTTTCCACTTAGCGAATTCACGTTCTTGTACATGTTCCAATCCTTCCGTATGTTCCAGTACTTTCCACTATGTTCCAGTACTTTCCACTATGTTCCATACGTTCCAGTACGTTCCACTATGTTCCACTATGTTCCAGTGCGTTCCTTATGTTCCAGGACGTTCCATATGTTTGAATTCCTATGTATTTCAGTACGTTCCACTTTATTCCAGTATGTTCCACTATGTTTCAATACGTTCCAACATGTTCTAGTACGTCCCGTTATGTTACAGTCTGTTCCACTATGTTCCACTGTGCCCCAAGTACGTTCCACCATGTTGCAATACGTTCCAATACGTTCCAATATGTTCCTGTAATTTTGACTATCTCTCAGAACGTTCCATTATGTTCCAGTACGTTCCACTTTGGAATTCCTGATGGAGTCTGTCTGTCGATTAGCATTTCGGAGGTGTCGGCCCGAAGAATGCATCTTAAAAGGGAATAGAAAGTGACATGCCGAAGCTGCTGCTTGATATTGATTACAGCCCGCGACCAACAACAATCACACATTCGCATGCATAATTAACTAGGCCTATTGCTTATGCTTCCAACTTATATCCAATTTGAATTACGTAAATTGACCGATAATAGCAATCAAAACAAGATTAATAAACATTAACCACTTTGTACAAGGCACCTCGTACAATCCTACACTTCTTAACTGAATTTATTAATGTCATTCTCTGGGTCGTTGATCACGTGACCGTGAAAGACCCAACTAGGCTTCACGTGACTATGACGTCATACTTATCAATTCAGAAGGAAACCTAGTAGTTTCAAACCACTGCCATGAGAAGGGGCACAATGTACACAGCTACAGCATATCACGTGACTATGACGTCATTTGTATGTCGAATTGTATTGGAACGCTCATACATGTACTAAACAGTAAAGCAGAAGGATTCGCGTTGTTATGACGTCATAGCTATCAAAGCACAAGTATGTCAAACAGTAACTGTTACAATCAGCTGCCTATGACGTCATACTTGTCATTTAAGAAGGATGTATCCAGTAGTTCCAAACCACTGCCGTGTAACAAGGAGCCGACCGATAAGAGTTATGTGCAGCGATGACGTAATCACGTGACGTCATGATTGTCACAGTCTATACAGAGCGACATGTCCGAAGGGAGAATACACAATGTAATCTAATATATTGTAATGTACAGTACATCACGTGACTATGACGTCACTTGTATACCGATTACTATATGGAACCTTGGTGCATATAGTTAACAGTACAGCATAAAGGATTCACGTTGTTATGACGACATAGCTGTCAAGGCACAGGTAAGAGGTGGTTCTCACGTGCCTATGACGTCACACATGTACTTGTCACGTGACTGTATCAGAGGAGAATCTGACTGGTTGCTTGTACTTGGAACAATTAGTTTAACCGCTCAAAGTTATCCCATTTAACAGCAAACCGAGTAAGACTTCCAGATTTACGTGACTATGACGTCATTTGTATATCAAATTGCATATTGAATGTTTGCACATACTCAACAATGAAGCAAAAGGATCCACGTGGTTATGACGTCATAGCTCTCCAAACCAAGGTAACAATCATTACATGTCAGACGGTAAACAGCAGTTAGAATCACGTGACTATGACGTCAGATATAGGTACTTATCACGTGACCAAGCCTTCAATATCCAGATTCACATGTTATGACGCAGGTATGCCTATATATCGAGTCGTTGATGGAACCTTTTACCAACCCGTTTGCAAAGAAACAGGACCACGTGACTATGACGTCATGGCCTTACCATATAAATTACAATTTATGTTTATAGACTAGCGTATAGTTAGAAACATTACATGAAAATAAGCAGTAGGTAAACATTGTTACAACCGCTAGGCTATGACGTCATTGCTTTCACACTGCAGATATCAGTAGAGGGTATGAAAACAATATCTATCTATCTATCTATCTATCTATCTATCTGGCGTCACACGTGTAGTTGTCACGTGACCAGACTCAGTCTGACTGGTCAACAATGACATCATACGTATTCATCACGTGACTGTGACGTCATAATCGCCAAATCGTGATCACGTGACCAGTTAAGCTGATATGCTCGTTTAAGGGTCACCTAAAGTAATTCAAGTTGAACCGATAAACACCAAAATAACTTATCTTACGAAAGTCACGTGACGATGACGTCATCAATCGCAGCCTCGTTACAACTCCCTTCGTATATAAGAATAAAGCGTAAACATGAATATGAAACCTTTGAACTTTAAGTTTAATTTATAATAATTGTTTATAACCACACTGATAATATATATTTCGAAAAAAATTGTTATTTTGTTCGATGATTCTTATGATTCTTACGATTCTTGACCAAAACAAAAATAAATATACTTTTTTTTATATACATTAAATATAAAAGAACGATAAATCTCGCCTCAAGTGCCATGGTCCATTTCGCCTTTCGGTTTTCTAATCACACGCGGTGCAGTACTAAATCATCGAAACTCACGACCCCGCGCGCGCATACACACAAGTCATCAAATCGATTATCAACAACCTGCAATTGCTCATATCGATTGAATAAATCAACTCGACGTTCTGTCGTTCTGTCGTTTTCAATAACTCTTATCTTAACCACAGTTTCCACTAATGGCTTATTCCTTTTCTACATTACATCTCGGAAAGAATAAAATATTTATATTCTATTCTAATGTAATATATCTAATGTTATTTTAGTTTGCCATTCATATCAAATTTTAATATTTTAATTAATTAGTAATTTAATTAGTAATTAAAATTTAATATTTTAGTTTCGAATTCTTGAGAGAATCGCGTGCAAAGGGGTGAATCGTTCGTGCGGGGTTAAGATTCTTTTAACCCCCACACGCGTTATACTTTAATTATAAGACAAAAAGAACCTCTGCAATTAAGAACCGTTGCGTGATAATCGATTGAAAACCAAAACCGATTTTTACGGCTGTTTCTTCTTTTTTCAAAAATCCATCATATTTTTAAATTCCTGTGTTTAATGAAATTGTCTTTTAGATAATTAAATTTAAGAAAGGTTGGATTATCTGCATCGCCTTTTCTATTCACTGGAATTCAGTTTTGACAAAAAAAATTATCAAAAAAACTGGATAATTGTTTATTTTTTGTATTAATTAAGTGGGCGAGAAAAAGTGGAGCCTACCGCAGCGTTTGTTCGCTTCTTTTTAAATTCCCCTATTATCTTTTTTTAATATTATTATTTGAAGGAATATTTCTGAAAGTTTAAACAAGTCCATAGCCAGAAAAAAAAATCATAAATTATTCAAATTGTACATAAGATGAAGGCGTGCGTCTTATAGCATGCAATCAGCTAAATTGAAGGGCGCCCTTTTCTTATTTAGCGCGCCGTATTCAAACTACCATCCAGCAGATTGAAAGAACAAATCATCAGATAAAAACAAGAAGAATAATATAACTCGGCGTTTATCAATTATTCCAATTTCGGTTTTTCTTTAAAAAAATTTCTGTCCAACTGGTTGAAATTACGTAATTGGAAAAGAGACGGATGAGGAAGTTCATTGAAATTATAGGAATTCTCAAAACAAAGAAAGAAATGTAAATTGTAAATTTAGAAAAAAGTTGAAAAGATGAAGTGTAAGCGGAACCAATGGGCCGACAATCGATTACAGACAAACTCTTTCCGATAATCGAAGATGCCACACCGATTCGACATGCCAAGGCCGCACGAGAGGATCTTGGTGGAAAAGAAGGGGACCGCTTGCTGAACCTTGGAAGCATCAAACAGCAGAATTCTTACGTTACAAGTCCCAATTATAAGATTTCGTACATATATATGTGTAGTTTATAAATTTAGATATAGCTATATAGAGATAGTGATATAGGTATAGATATAGGCTTAGATAGATATAGATAGATAGATAAATGGATGGACGGATGGATGGATGGATGGATGGATGGATGGATGCATGGATGGATGGATGCATGGATAGTTGGATAGATAGAGGATTAGGATAGATAGATAGATAGATAGATAGATAGATAGATAGATAGATAGATAGATAGATAGATAGATAGATAGATAGATAGATAGATAGATAGATAGATAGATAGATAGATAGATAGATAAATAGATAGTTAGATGGATAGATAGATAGACAGGTAGATATATAGATATATAGATAGATAGATAGATAGATAGATAGATTGATAGATTGATCGATAGACAGACAGACAGACAGACAGATAGATAGACAATAGTTAGATAGATGCATGGATGGATGGATGGATGGTTGGATGGATGGATGGATGGATAGTTGGACAGTTGGAGATGGATAGATTGACAGATCGATAGACAGACAGACAGACAGACAGACAGACAGACAGACAGAGAGATAGATAGACAATAGTTAGATAGATAAATAGACAGACAGACATATAGACAATAGACAGTTTAATCTGTGTTAGGTTTAAGTTCGGGTTTAAGTATAGAGAACAACGCAGTACAAGTAAAAGTAGGCCGAGATTCAATGGTACGGAGGTTAATCTGTTTTCCGACGCTGTCACTAGATGGCGTTGATTGTCATTTTTCAGAAATGCCCAATTTGTCGTTACACTTTCAACCAATTCCGTCCCATTGTTCCCATTGTGTCCCATTTGTTCACATGTTAGCTTATGGCAGAATTGCAGCAGACGACGTCGTGCAAAGTCATGGTATTATATGTATCTTTCCAAACTTTGAATTTTAATTCTGGCCAAACTAACAACCCGATTCAAACGAAACTTTACTACAATATCAAGTACTACCAGTTCTAAATTCAGCAATTTTTTGGCTGTTGTATCTTTGAAAACGTGGGCTTCATAAGCGATCAACTTCTACCCAGCAAGAACTCTTGTTTTTTATTGCTCTCGACTGGTACATGAAACCACAACAGCCGATTTGTATTCAGCATGAAAAGGAGAGAAAGAGCAGAAAGATGAGTGTAGTAACAGCCAGGGAGAATCTCTTGTTAAAACCAATATGAGGATTTCCATCACGCCAAGGCAAATGTTATTCTTTTGGCGGCCCCGTCGTAAATGTCAGTCTTTGAAACGCCTCGCGGATCGGCCAAAGTTGTAAATAACATGGCCGAGAATAGAAGAAAAATCAAAAGTATAATACAAATGTAAATCATGAAATAGTAAATACAGAAATAAATATATGATTAATACAATTTTAGTACAAGTTATCGTAAGCATATATAACATATATATCTTACTTATGTATCAAATTATTATGTAATCAAATTTAAATTTTATCTGGTTGTATGTATATGCCAATCTTTCTGTCTATCTATCTAACGACACATTTACCGATAATATTTCATGTGATTTCTGGATTATAATTCTTAATTTGAGTGTGTGTGGAAACCGGTATCTCTCTTCTAATAGTCGTGGTAATGTTGATAAACATATGATGATGATGATGTGGTTTGAATACAATTAACTTGTATAGCAAAATTAAATTCATGTCTGCAGTTAAGTTAGTTATTAACCATTAATGATAATTAAATTTTGGGGAAACTTAGGTGGAATTAAAACGAGTAACTAAAAACAAGCATTCGTAACCGACGCTAACAGCTAACTGCTGACGCTGACAATTCTTGAAAACCCCGGTAAAGTCAATAGCTACGCCATCTGTTGAACAAACATACAACCCCTTATTTGAAAGTTTACAATTGTCATGAAAATAATAAGTTTTTACTTGTCAAATATGACAGATAGATAGACAGATAGATAGACAGATAGATAGACAGATAGATAGACAGATAGATCGATAGATAGATAGATAGATAGATAGATAGATAGATAGATCGATAGATAGATCGATAGATAGATCGATAGATAGATCGATAGATAGACGGATAGATAGATAGATAGATAGATCGATAGACGGATAGATAGATAGATAGATAGATCGATAGACGGATAGATAGATAGATACATAGATAGATAGATAGATCGATAGATAGATCGATAGAAGATAGATAGATAGATAGTTTGATTGATAGATAGATAGATAGAGAGATTGATGATTGATAGATTGAGGTATATAGATAGATAGAGAGAAAGAGAGGTAGATAGATTGATTGATACATTGATAGAAACATAGATAGACAGGTAGATAGTTAATAGGTAAATAGAGAGATAGATAAATAGATAAATGAATATTCCTATATAAATACAATATTACGAAAGACTACTGGGCTTTTGGTCTGGCTTTGATCTCAATGTTACGTATTACAATAGTTTGTTAAAACAGCATCTATCTATCGATCGATCTATCTATCAATCAATCTTTTAACACATTCACTGATAACTTTGAATTTAACTCCTGGATTATAAATCTTAATTTATATTTGTGTTAACACCGATATCCTTCTATTGATCAGGATATCTTCGACTGTGTAGATCTCATTTGGACGAGTTGCTTGATTCCTCGTTTCAACTTACAACGGGCGAACCAAAAATTAAATTACAAAAAAATAGCAAGTGGAAACGAGGAATTTATTTGTTCGTATAAAAGCCAATAGGTGGCGTTGCAATTATGTATTTATATTTAATTTAATACTGCAATTATGTCTATGGGAATTCTGAATGAACAGTTAATAACTATATGAATGAGAAGGTGTTGATGATGGATGATACTGCAATCAATGGGAAATGAATAACCGTGAAGAACTAATGTTAAAGCCTTGAAAACCACAAATCTTGGGACGTACTTCAATCTCCCATCCATTAAACATACATACATATGGATGGATGGATGGATGGATGTATGGATGGATGGATGTATGGATGGATAAATGGATGGATGGATGGATGGATGGATAAATGATTAGGTAGGTAGATTTAGATATAGGCTTAGATAGATATAGATAAATGGATGGACGGATGGATAGATGGATGGATGGATACATTATTTTAACCAGCATACTGTTTAAATTTAATACGAATTTTTACTCAAATTTAGATCAAGTTACACAGCAGATTTGTTCAAAGTTTCAAAGGAAAACCAGATCGGATTGAATTCAGACTAAGGATCAAACAGGTGATATGCTGATAACCATCTTACACGGGTTCCAGTTTCAAGAGCCAGAAGCGCATTCACCACTTTCTAACCGTCAAGACACTTGTTTAATGCCAAATTCTGCCGCTAGGTGGCGCTCCATACCGTGCAGTACGTCAAGGTGAGTTTTCGCGTGTGTAATTTCAATTTCAATTAGCTACAACCTTAAATCGGATACTAACTGGATAAATAATCTCTATTATAACATCTATATTCTTATAAATAATAATAGAAATATTAAAATATTTAATGGAAGACTGCGGAAATGAAATTGGTGAAAGACTTGAATGTCTGTGTAATGGGTAAATTGCAGGCCTGGTTCTCCATAAGTGATGTATCCATGTAGCCCGTTTTTCTGACGCTGCATTATTCATTCATTATTCATTTTCTGGGGCGCCAGATTCAAATTAAGTATTCACCAATCCCCCAGTCGACGTAATATAAAAACCGTTAGCGTGTTTTAATAATATAATCCCGGACACAGAACCGGTTTGCACGCGAATCTGATTTTCTCATTCATGAAAACAAGATATTCAAAATAAAGATACATAACCAAATAGACATACATATAAGTTATGTAATATAATAGTGATAATTACATTTACTGTGACGTCACAGTCACGTGATTCTGATACAACGGGACTTTTTCCTTAGGACGGGAATTGTGGAAATTCAATAGACAAAGAGAATTTGCTAAGAATCATGAAGATTCATTTCAAGAATCATGGTAAAGGGTTATATGGAGAGCCATGAGAGGAGCCAAGAATAGAGATTCTCATTGATTCACAAGAATCCCAAGAGATCCATCAGGATTCTTGACAATACTTGGAACAATTCCAGAGAATTGTGTCAATAGAGATTCGGGAAGAATCTTGGAGAGTCATAAAGAGTCATACGGAATCATTAGTAATGACTTACTAAGAATCAGTTACAGAACGGAAGTATTAAGAATCATAAAGAATCCCGGAAGGCTTCGAGAGAGAGTCATAAAGAGTCATACAGTTGTGTCAGGACTCATAAAGACTTATTTAATGCACGTAAGAATCATAGAGATTCATTAGTAGCGACTCACCAAGAATCATCAAGAATCGCAAAGAATTTACCAACAGTTATAAGAACCATAATTAAAGTCAACAGTTAATTATAAATAACCGATATTAGTTAAACTAAAAAACTGCGATTCCCATACGTTTGCCAAGCTGGTCGGGATTCATGAAGATTCATAAAGATTCACGTAAGAATCACGCAGCACCGCGAGTATACCAACAATGGTAAATTGTACGCTTACTTAATTTAAATCAGCAGTTAACTATTACTATACTTATACTATTGATTATAATGCTATCTATTGTTATAACTACTGTAGTATTACTATAACTCATATAACACTAACTATATATGTTTAGGATTCATCAAGATTCTAGCACTTCATATATAAGAATCACGAAGATCTTTACACGACCTTTGACCTTCGATAAACAGTTGAAAACACATAACTATAGTCATAACATAAAGCCATAAGGATTCCATAGAGTACTGCACGCTGATGTGGAGGAATGTGGCCAACAGACGGAAGGTATAGCGTGCGAAAAGTAAACAAAGAAGGCGTGTCGCGATGCGCAACTTGTTTTCCTCTTGACGAGCTTCTCCATTTTGGAAGCAGTCATCGTACAAGCAGCTAACCTGTAATCTTCCTCCAAAATGTGGCCCAATGCCAACACGTAAACTCGAGCTAATAATAACCACCTTGTATGCAGTCCATCTTGGGAAACTGTACAGTCTATAAGAGAGCAATCAAAAAAGGGTTAAAGGGGGAAAGTTTGACTGCTTGTGGCTCCTAGAGTTTCAAAGATAGAGTTACCCAAAAAATATCTAGTATAGAACTAGTCCTACTTTATACAGTAGTAAATTTTCAGTTGCTTAGGTTTGATAGTTTGGTCAGAATAAAATCCTAAAGTTTAGTGAGATGCACAATAAATAATAATGAAACTAACCTAGTTTAATCAGTCTGTATGAATCTGGTTGCTTATGGAGACATGGAACTGCTGAAACTGCTGATATTCGCTCAAATCCAGCAGGTAAGACGGTTAGCAGTAGATCGTTCAGCAGGTCGTTAAGCAGAGTCAGGTGATGGTTACATTCACAACGAATTGTGCGAAGAAGTAGATCATTGAACACACGTAGGCGATAGGAATCACTAAGAATCTTTGTCATTTCGGTAGAGAGTCATTTGGATTTGTGTGGGAAGAAACTTTCAGAATCACTGAGAATCATGGAGAGTTATCAAGAATCGTATTGAGAGATGTTTGAGTCATCCAGAGAGTCATTAAGAAACACAGTGTGTCATTTTGATAAATAACGAGTTCATTTAGTATTAAGTAGAGTACTTAGAGTCATGCGGAATTAAATTATACTAACTAAAGAATTATTTAGTAGCCAAAACTCATTTAGAATCATTAAAGAATCTTGAATCATTTGAAAATCACTAAGAGACGTTTGAAAGTCAGTTTAGAATTAAGAATCAGGAATCACTGAGGGTTACATGTGAGAATCATGGGGATTTTTTTACTGAGAATAAGAATCACAGAATACAGCGCGCGTATTTACAGTTAAATAGGTTTCAGAAATTCACGAGATTCTTTTGTCGACTGACAATAGTAAGATTCACAGCCTGTGAATCTCGAAGAGTGTAGGAGAGTTTTAAGTTTTTTCAAGGCTGCTAATAGTGTGATTAGTGCAAAACCTGATTTGCTTTCGTTGAAAGAATCATAGGAGAATCGTGAAGATTTACGTAAAAAGCAAATTGCGATGTAAAACGTATATGAAAAGGTTGTAGTTTCATGAAGCATTACGAATATCTATCTATCTATCTATCTATCCATCTCTCTATCTACCCATCTCTCTATCTATCTATCTATCTATCTGTCTATCTATCTATCTATCTATCTATCTATCTATCTATCTTTCTATCTTTCTATCTATCTATATATCCAACCATCCATCTATCTATCCAAACTATTCATCTATCTATCTATCCATCCATCTATCTATCCAAACTATTCATTTATCTATCTATCCATCCATCTATCTTTCTATCTATCTATCTATCCAACCATCCATCTATCTTTCTATCTATCTATCTATCTGTCCACTATCTATCTAATTATCTAACTAACTATATCTGAGGTACTTAACCGTATTGAGATTTTTAAATACTAAGATCGACATTTCCGTGTTACAAAAGAACGATTCAAATTTACGAGTCCATGCGAATCGCTTGAAATATTTTTGTTGATCTTTAAATTATTTGCAAGATTCTCACACATGCGCTATTCCAGAATCTTACAAAACGGGGGGAAAAAATCTGAACGCAACTTAAAAATCTTGCAAAGAATGTCGCACTGTTAAGTCTAGTCTTCAAGATTCACAATTTATGGATCTGGCAATTACAGAGAATTATGAATCCTAGTGAATTATAAGGAAACTAGATTTTTGGATAGTTATAGTTAGGTTGTTAGTTAAATGGAGGGAAAGATGGACAGGCAGACGGACAGATAGATAGATCATAGACACATAGATAGATAGATAGATAGATAGATAGACAGATAGACAGACAGACAGACAGACAGACAGACAGATGGATAAATTAGTAATTCCACGATTTGCTTCCACTTTCCACTTTGAATCTTAATAGAATCACGCAGATTGCAACGGTAATTCCTATCACGAATCACAGATGCCCATTGTTTAAGAATCAGAACCCCCAGAAGAGTCATACATGTTACAATCAAGAACCACATACCATATAAGAACTAGCTGTTCGCAATTGCCACATTTGCCCACGGGGCAATCTCATCCATTCTCCGACACACGACCAGATTGGCGAAGTATTTTTTAAAAAGAAAATAGAAAATCCCCGAACCGATCTCCGCAGCACGCGCTCAGCTACACGTCACGTGACTTAAGGGGGGTCCGCAACCTTAAAAAAATTACTCATGAATAAAATATCATAATAAATAATATAATATTTGCATTATTATAGGTAGTAGATCTAATAACTGCTACAATCCTTACAAATAATAAAATAACTACATGATAATAATAAGAATTTATGCTTATGTTTAATTAAATTGCTGTGTTATTTTACATTAAATTAATACTCCATAAATTAAAAATATATATTAAAGTCTCTTGTTGGAAAATGCTATACTTCAGTGATACTGTCCATTATGTTAAACACATTTTAATTCATTTCCTGATATAATTGCATCTTCTACGATGACAATATTGAAATTATATCGAAATCTGTTGACATCTTTTAACTTAAATACATTCCATAGTAATCCCTTTTTAAAAAATCAGAACCCTTGACCATATAACATATACATCTGAATTTACAGATAGTCTATGATATTATTGAAATTCACCTTATATTATATTGCGTATGGAATAAAATGTAAAATTCGTCACCCAGAACAGATATTTTTATTCTTCTTTTTGAATTCACACCTCAAACACTTTTTTGAAAAAATCCCGGAAATCCTTAAAGAAATCCTCAAGATCTTACAACTGTGGACACATTTCCGTGGATTTGTCAACCCCTCGGTTTCACCAAGCCAAGCAGCAATCAAAGAAATAGTTTCTTTTCCACTTGGACAAATCCCAAAAGAGTCTCTGTGCTCGCTTTCTCACCTTTCTTCTCTCTTTTCTACACAAAAGCGTCAAGGGTAAAAAAGAAAAGAAAGAGGCAGTTGGTATAACCTTTTCTACGAATCCCAACCGGAAGTGATTCTTGGTTAACATCAAGTCCCCTTAATCGTCTTAATGTACAGTCGGTTCCAATATGCAAGACACAAGAGTTAAGAAATACTAATTCTAAAACTGGCAGAGGATAGTAATATCAATTAGTCGTATAACCTCAGTGAGTTGAAGTCAAGATTAGAATTTGAAGTTGATACCAAAGCGCTGGATTCAATTCTTGCTGGGGAGAAGTTGATCGCTTATGGCGCCCAAAGTTTTGAAGATAGAACAACGGAAAAAATACTGGTTGTACACATGGTAGTACTTTATAGACTAGTAAAGTTTCATTGAAATCGGGTTGATAGTTTAGCCGAAATTAAATTCTAAAATTAATTAAAAAGATCCCGTGATCTGTACCGATTTTATGTTCAGTCGGATGGAAACTTAGTGAAATATATAAAGTCAAGGAAATGATAAAGGTTTCGAAAGGTTGGGTTTGTGAACCCCCCGTTTTCAAAAGTGCAGGTGTTCTGCTTAAAAAAGAGAACGGTTTATGTTCCGTAGAAAAAGTCCCAAATCTCCTCTTTTGTGCGTCTTGCTATAAAGACCGAGGGAAAGGAGAAAAGAAATGTCTCTGGGAACAAAGTCGTGACTTTCTGGCTGCCTCGAGATCTTGGACCGTTAAATTTTCTATTCTATTTATTTATTTCAATTCAAAAAATTACGAAGAATTTGTACTTAATTTATTAAGAGGCACCTAAAATTTAAGTCGAAAGTGGAAATTATTAAGTTGAAAAAGTATTATAATGCTATAGATAGATAGTTAGATAGATAGGTAAATAGATAGGTACACAGATAGATCAAATAGAAAGAAAGGTAAATAGATAGATAGATAGATAGACATACAGATAGATAGACAGAGACAGATAGATTGATAGATAAATAGGTAGATAGATAGGTACACAGATAGATCAAATAGAAAGAAAGGTAAATAGATAGATAGACATACAGATAGATAGACAGAGACAGATAGACAGATAGATAAATAGATAGATAGATAGGTACACAGATAGATAAAATAGAAAGAGAGGTAAATAGATAGGCAGATAGGCAGAAAGACAGGTATATAGATAGATAGATAGATAAGTAGATAGATAGATAGATAGATAGATAGACATACAGATAGATCGATCGTAAATAGATAGATAGGTAGGTAAATAGATAGGTACACAGATAGATAAAATAGACAGATAGACAGGTAGATAGATAGATAGACATATAAAAACCAATCCTACACAATTGACGTAAATAGATATATAGATACTCAGGTAGATGAAACTATTATGTTATAATAATATATCGTTTTTCAGGGATTTTGATTTGTCTAATGAAATGCTTGGAAAAGACGATATACAAAGGTAAGGAATCGATACCACTACATTGACAGACAATGGCAATCGATTAACGACTCGCATAAATCAAGAATGGACCGGAATAGAGTCGCCGTATGCCAACCCCTTCTGATCTGTATTGATCCATTCGTAAAGGGTTGACACGATAATTCCTGTAATTTCGTAGCCACGTTTTACTTCTAATGCCAGTCATCAAGCAACAACTGCCCTGCGGTTACAACCGGGGGAGGGTCTCGAAGGAAACACTAAAAGAGAGGAACAGGGGTTCGTAACTCCTGGAAAACCACCATGCGGAACCAAGAAATGGGAGGAAGTATGGATTGGATTAGACAGATAGTTAGACACAGAGATACATAGAAACATTGTCGAGGGGTTCGCTA